>OVBE01000859.1:0-42873 GCA_900406425.1 Iberis pinnata
GAAACAAGCGCCAGAGGTTTTGATTCTTTCTCTTCGTTGAAGAAAACGATGATTTAGAGTTGTGAGAAACGAATTGAAAAAAATTGTTAAGTTATGTGTTTTATAAAACGATGCGTTTTAGATAACGTTTCTTATTAACATCAAATTAACGGGGTTAAGTGTTTATTAACAGTTGACTAACCACGGGTATAATTTGGCTAAGTCAACCTAAAATTGAGTCTTTAAATGGCTTTAATCGAAAACTTGAGTATTTAAATAGCTAACTTAAAAATTTGGGCTTTTTTGGCCAAAATTTAAAAGTTCAGGTTTTTTTTGTCATTTTTCCCTATTGGTTAATTTAGAATATTTAATATTACTTTTATAGAAAACATAAATTTTTTAATCTATGTGAAATTTCTAAAATGACAATCTTTAAAAGACGAAAGGAACATTTACCACTGCAATGTAGTACAATCTAATTTAATAATTTAATACTTCAAGAAACACAACTATAACGATGGAAAAAAAATATCACAAATTTATATCAAGATTTTTGTGTCGATAAAATTCATTGCAATATTACGATAAAAATATATTTTAAATAATTTATTATAAATTTACTGTAGATATATAGAAAAATCCATCATAAAATCTTAGTATTTGCGACATAATATATGTCACTAAATCGTCGCAAATTTACAATATTTTTACTACATTTTTGGGACATCGAATTTATAATTATTAATTCATTACAAATTCATGACGAATTACTGATTTGCGACTTTTAAATTGCTATGGAGGAATGGAAATTTGCTACAAAATTTTTCGTTGCATTTGATCTATATATTCTTATAATTTATAAACCTATAATGGAAACAACACCACCGCCATAACTTAAAACAAGAAGTTCATAGCTTAATACATGAATAATTGGGTAAAAAGGATGGGCTAAACAAATGAATTAAAACCTTGGAAATCGACTACGTGTCAGTGTAATAGCTATGCATAATATTATTGTTTGTGTAGACTTATTGGTATGCCTTTTGGCAGATATTTATATTGGTGTGCCTTCTGCCAGATATTTCTTTATATGTCATATAACTATAAAAATAAAAATATCTCAAAAGATATTTGTTCATGTGCGTACGTGTAAGAAGAGTGGAGTGTTTTTGGTATTATAAGGTCAAAGCAAATAAAATAGCAAAAGATAGGTTCACTTGTGCATTCTAAGATCACGACCATATCTTTCTTAACTCAGTGGGGTAATGGAACTGTTTGCTCTTTTTTATCAACTTTTATAGGTTTCACTTACCGAGGCCTATTCAAATGGTAGTAATTGTAAAATTCGCAGAATAATAATAATTAAATGGAATAAATAAAATAGATGAAGAAAGTTGCATTTCTATGTGCAAAATTATAAATAAATACAATATCATTTTCCACTTAAATTTAGTTATGGTTTTACATTTTGTTGATGAAATTAGTTTTTTTAAACGGTTTTTCTATTAAAATATGAACTTACACAAATCCAAATATATCATATATACTATTTTACAACTCATAATTCAAGAGAAAACAATTGAAGCACAATATAAAAAAAATCAGGTGGGCTTATAACAAAAAAACCAAGTCCGGATCCAAATATGTTTTTGCTGAAAATCCTAATAAAGAAGACAAAAATCTCGCCGATCTACTCCGTCGATAGGACTGTAGATCCCACCGATCTGCCACTTCGGCGAACTGTCGACGGAACCTGAGACGCCGCTCACACCAGTGCCCACGCCAACCTTGGTTTTAAGGTGGAGGAAGAAGATGGTCCCGCGAAAAAAAGCCATGACGCGGAAGAAACAGCAAGAGTAGGTTTCTAGCGTGGTTGGGAACTCGAGGAACCGCCTTTGGTCCCAAATTAAAGGCAGCTCAACACGATTGTGGTCCATGCACCACCGTGCTTGCGCCAACGTCTCTCTTTCCTCCGGTGGAGCATCACAAACCACACCTTGAGATCCTCACGCTTCGGCACGCGCCGTCTTCCATGCTTCACCACGGCTGCTGATCTGGCCAGAAAGAACCGCTGAGAGCTGTTTCACCTTCGAATAGAAGCCGGAATGATTTTCATCAAGAGGGCAAATAGATCTTGTCTTGGAGTAAGTTACAAATAGATCTGGAGAGCTCGCCGATTTTGGATCTCGCCGGCGAACCTAGGTCGCAGTTGTTGATGAAACTAGTTGAATTATATGTTTATACTTTTTACTTAAAAGGGTAAAAAGCTAGAGGAATGTATAACTTCACTAATTCTTATTTGACTTAAATCACATTCATAAGTCATCATGGATGCTCTGAACATTTATAAGACATCTTTCATAACAGAAGGTGAACATTATGAATATTTCGTAATGCTATTTGGATTCGCTAATGTAATGCATCTGCAATATTTTAGAGTTTGATGAATATTGTTTCTGAAAATTCTTGAGACAATTTGTACTCATACTTTTGGATGACATGTTGATTTACAATTCAAGTATGGAACAACATGCATCTTCAACATGTTTTTGAGCTAGTGCGAAAGAATCAATTGATTGCTAAAAGGAGCAAATGTGTTTTTGCTACTTTAAAAGTAAAATATCTTGGCCATTATATTTCTGCTAAATGAGTTTCCACATATCCTAATAAATCAAAGCAATACCAGAATGTTCAAAACCAACTACATTGAAGCAACTGAGAGGTTTTATTAGTCTCACTGATTATTATAGACGTTTTGTCAAAAGATTTGGCACAGTAGCACCCATACATGCTCTTACCAAAAAGAATTCATTTATATGGTCTCTAACAGCCATTATGTGAAACTCTTATTGTAGTTGAGTTGTGTTAAAGCAAGAAGGTAATCCTCTAGCCTATATTAATAGGAATTTAAAAGGAAACAACTTGACATTTTGATTTATGATAGGTTAAGAATTTAATCTTAAACTAATACTGCAGAGAACATATCAATGTAGTAAAGTAAAGGGTCGAATCCACAGAGACCTCAGTTTAACTTCAAATCAAGTTAAGGTAGAATAATTAAGTTGTTTGCAGCGAATCAAAAAGATAAGTAAAAACGTTTGTAAACGACAATATAAAAGCGTCAGGCATCAGGCAATCCACATATAGTCAAGTTTAAAAGTCAGGTTATCATGCAGAGATTTTCGTTTGAAAATAGTTCTCAACTCAAAACACAGAAACTAGATTAATCTCCTTCCGAAGTATTAATCCCTATGTTCAAATTACTAAAGACAAACTTCCGCCGTATTTAGATAATTCAGATATGCATTACAGTTCAGATTTGATAAGTTCATAAACCCCTAAGACAATACTTCTGCAAGCAAAGACATTTACTCATCTAGATTATGTCAGATTTCTAAATCAAATTCATTTGTATTTATCAATCTATTATCAAGAATTAGGTGATCAAACTAATTCATGCATTAACAATAACTCTAGACTGAGAACCTAACAAATTTAATCTCTTTATGAATAACCCTAACAATCAACCTTGATTTCCCTGGGAAAACCTAAAATCTAACTAGAGAACTACTTATACATTGAAAAGTAAACACAAATCAATATCAAAGAAGAAATCATAATCAAAAATCAATAATACATATTAAAATATAAAATAGGGTTCAAAAATCTTCTCCACAAAGGTTCAAGATATGTCTCCCAGTCAAACTTAGAATAATAAAAGCTTAATCAAAATAAACCTAAGCCAAAAGCTTTTATGTCTAAAAAGTAAAAATAGTAAAAATATGGAAATTGGATAAGTTGAAGACTTGGATTGCAAAAATGGAAATTTCTGGTTCTTCTCGGGTAAAGTGCCTTATCGATCTCCCAAGTGCTCGATCGGGCACTTTGAAAATTTGCTCGATCGTTCTACTGGTTGCACGATCGATCTTCAAGTCCGGATTTTTCCAGGGAGAAATGCTAGATCGGGCTCCGGTGTTTCCCGATTTTTCATTCCCTTAGACGCTTTGCTCGATCGATTTCCTAGTGCTCGATCGAGCACTTTGTTTTGCATTTATCCAATTCTTCTGATTTACTCTGAAATGCTCTGAAATGCATCTTTTTGCTCCAACACGACCTGGACACCTAGAATCCTGAAAATACATCAAATATGCAAGGAAAACACTCGGAATAATGCAGAATAACAGACATAAATGCCCACTATTATGCACTAAAACCGAACAATATCAACTCCCCCAGACTTAGATCTTTGCTTTTCGCCAAGTAAAGCAAGATTTAGTATGGAGAAGAGGTTTGAAATGGACCACACAGAATCTCACAAAACCTCAACAACCATAAGCATAGTTTCAAAATTCAAAAGACACCAATCTCAAACAACTAATTTGAATAAATTGTTTACCACCACTAAACCAATAACCTGTTTTCTACTCTGAATCCCAAATCAATCAAGTACCAAATCATATCAACCAGCTCTTTAAATTCAATTAAGTTCAGATATATGCATTCTCACATATGGTATAGCAATCAATTTACTCGAGTACCTCTTCTATTGAAATGCCCATACCAAACAGAGCATCAACCGACTTCCGGTTCTAATCCTTTTTCTTCCTTTCTCACTTCTCTTTTCTTTTCATTCGTATTGCTTTTTTTCTTCGCATTTTTTTTGCTTTTTTTCTTTTATTTTCATCATTTTTTTTTCTTTTTTCTTTTTTTAGCATATGGCAATTCTCTGGGGTTGACTACAGACTTCTAGGTCAAGATTTCAACCCTTTTTCTGAACCGTTTCTTTATTTCTGAAGGGAGAGAGAGAGAGAGAGAGAGAGAGAGAGAGAGAGAGAGAGAGAGAAATGACCCGGATCATACTGAAAGAACTTGTCGGTTTTACAAAACATTGAAGAGCAAGGCACCTAATTCTCAGAGTATATCAACACCATAAGCAAGAATATTTCAAGTTCAGATTAAGTCTATCATGGCAGAGCTAGCATCAAATCATCAATATCTCAAAAGATCGAAACTTTCAGAAATAACTCAATCAGTAATGGGGTTTCAATCCTAATCTCAACAATTAATCTAAGCTAGTAGACCATACCCACAATTGGTTAATTATCATCATTGATTTTGATCATGGTTCCTTCGACTCTATAAGACTCAACTAAATCAAGAATGAAAAATTTGAAAATTTTCATCAAAAAGACAAAATATCAAAACATAGTTAGTATCTTTACCCCCTCCCCCCCCCCAGACTTACTTCACACCATCTCGATGTGAAAATAGACCCAAGAGAAGCAATAAGAGTAACCTGAATCAATAGAGAAGTCTGCAATATATGAAAATAAACAATAAATACTATATGAGTTCAAGGGAAAGAAAGGTACTAATGGTGAATTGCTCTCAAATTTGTTCTGAACTCATATGCTTTATCGGCTATGCCTGCAAAAAGAACAAACACTCAAGAGAAGTGTTAGCAATAGTTGAACAATGTTCTATCAATGCTAGCTTGAAAGCTAACAAGAATCATTTGCAAGAGAAACCATTTAGGGCATAATGATCGAGCAATACTAATTAAAATTAGCAAGAATCATATATAAGAGGCATCATTCAAAACAGGTAAAAGCAATCAATCCAGTATCACACAATCAAGTTGGGAAGTAAAGAGCAATGATCAAGCAATACTAATTAAAATTAGCAAGAATCAAGAATTACTTAATGAGAAAACTAATTGATCATGAATCTAAAATCAACTCAAGTCAAAACATCAAGAAATGTGGTTAATGGTGAGCAATGATCTTAGCAATACTAATTAAAATTAGCAAGAATCAAGAGAGAAACCATTTGGAGAACCAACAATTCAAGTGAGATGATTAGGAATGAAAATAGATAAGAGATAACCCAGAGTGTCTTGAAGATCTTTCACCAATAATAACCTGAATCACTTTGAACTCAAAACTAAAAATAAGTAAGTTATGACTAAAACTAACTCAAAATTTGAAAAACAACTAATCTAGACACCAAATAGTGGGTTGCCTCCCACTCAGCGCTTGTTTAACGTCACTAAGTTTGACGGTACTTACCTCTAAGTTGGAATTAGATCAACATCCAGCGATGCTCCATAACAAGCTCCAAATCCATACATCCTCAGCTTTAGAACCTTACCCATCACACATTTCGTAACACCAGTCCCCTTCTCCTTGAGCTCTGAGGTGAGTAAAAATCTAAACTTCGAGAAGGGTTTTGAGAACCCCTTGCTTTTCACCTTTTACTCAATTGCATCTCCAACTATTGCTTGAAGAATCAAAGCCACTTGAAGGTCCCTCTTTTCTTCTTCGGTTCTACTTTCACATTTTCCTTGACCTTGGGATTGACATTCCTTTTTCAGATTTGGGGTGCTTTGTGCAAGACTTCAGCAACTACACACTTAAGATCATGTTCAATCTGAACTTCATTCTTCAACTTTTCTTCTTTCACCGTAGTTAGCTTTGGTATCCCCTTTGGAGAAATCGTTAGATAGAAAACCATTTTCTTGATGTTCTTCAATGATATGCGCTGATTAGGTATATCAACAATGGCTCCTACGGTTGCAAGAAAGAGTCTCCCTAGAACCAAAGATTCATCTTGGTACCCATTCATTTCCACGATGTGGAAATCAACAGGATCGAGACAATTGCCAACTTGTACCAATAGATCAGAGATAAACCCACTAGAAGATACAGTAGAGTCATTAGCAAACTTAAAGGTCATGTTAGATGGTGTGATACCTGATATTCCAAATCTTTCTACAACAGTTACTGACATAACGCTCACATTAGCTCCAGTATCACAGAGAGAATCTGTGAATTCTAATCCATTAATAGAACAAGGAACTAAAAAATCATCGGGGTCTTGTAGCTTATGAAGCTTCCCATGCGGATTTGGTGGCTTCCCAATCATCTCTCTATCCTCAAACTCTAATATGGGTTTTGTAGGTTGCGCTGGGTATGGAATTCTGGGTTTATAGGCCATAGAAGGAATTATTTCTGTTTTAGAGGAGGGATTGATCGACCTCTTAGGGATCGATCGATCTCTAATATTTTTCGAGTCCAGTATCGTCTGCTCGATCAGGCAAAAAGTGCCCGATCGGGCGTTTTGTTCAACGTCGTGCCTAACTAAAGGGATCGATCGGGCGTCAGGTATGCCCGATCGATCATTTCCCCCTGGAATTTTTTTGCATGAATGCACGATCGGGAAAGGAGTGCCCGATCGATCTCCTCCTCTGAAATCTGACTACTCGATCGTGCAGTTTTATCTGCAACTTTTTCCAACTTCTCAAAATTCGTATCTTGTTCTAAATCACATGTTTCTTTTGACAAATCAGCAGTTAAAGACTTACAATAATCTTTTGGATTGTCCTTAACTTTCCCAGGAAAGACACCAGCTTGTCTTTTAACAGCTTCAAATGTATGTGCAACTTGTATATCCAAATGTTTCACAGGTGTAGAGAGTGCTTCAAATTTTTGATTCAGCTCTTTCACCTCTCTTTGGGACTGTTGTTAGCCTTCTAAAAGTTGCTTAAACATCATCTCAATTGTGTTACTTTGTAGAGGTTGATTTGGTAATGATTGTTAAAATACATGCTGAGAGGTTTGATGAAAACCTCCTGAATTAGAGTTATGCACAAAGGTTTTTTTGCTGTTGAGGATAGTGCTGATCTTGGGGGGTTTTCAACATTAGTGCTTCTCCAAGATAGATTGGAATGATTCTTATTAAATCCTTGACTGTACCCTTGATTATACACCCTTTGACCTTAACTATTGATGTAACTCACCTCCTTCTAAACCCCTTCAGAATTCTGCTATTGAAAAGCAAAGCAATCAACTTCTAGATCTTCAGCAAAGCTAACATGTTTCGGGTTTTGATTCTTGAGAAGCTGATTAAGCAGTTCTTTGATTTCTGAGAATTCACTTTTCATCTATGAAAGTTCAGAGTTAGAAGAAAGTGTAGGTGCTTTTGTTCGACGATAAAACTCTGGACAGTGATTTCTATTGTTAGTCATGAGGTTCTCTATCAGGGGATAGGCATCTGGAACAGGTTTTTGCATAAAATCTCCATCGCTGGATGTGTCTAATGATAGCTGGTATTTCTAATCAATGCCTCTATAGAAAGTGTTGAGAAGACTTACATCTGAGAAACCATGATGTGGGCAATCACGAAAAAGCTCTTTGAACCGTTCCCAAGTTTCATAAAATGATTCCACAAGACTTTGTGCAAAACCAGAGATCTTGTTCCTTAATGTGTATGTCCTAGTGGTGGTTAAGAACTGTTTGAGAAACTTGACTCTGCAATCATCCTAAGTTACAATAGACCCATCAGGTAGAGATTTCAACCAGCAAAGTGCTATTTCAGCTAGAGAATGACGGAACAAGTTGCAATGCTTGAAATCACACGATACTCCATTGAGTTTGGTAGTGCTGCAGATGTCCTCAAAAGTATCAATGTGATCCATTGGATGCTCATTTGGTAAACCACTTAATTGGTTATTATAGATCATCTGAACGGCTGGATGGGAAATTGGTACTCACTTCGTTAAGGTTGTGGAGGTTGGATAGGGTTCATGTTTGCATAGAATGCTTGAGAATTGTTGAATGAACTAAGTAGAGGGTGGTTTTTAGCATTGCTCTGATTAGAAACTCTTTTGGAATCTCCATACAAAACAAAGTTTCTTGCATCGATGTTATGAGGAATGCGGTTTTCGGTGGAACTTGGTTACCATATGTTCTTGGTTGGCCTTGTGGCACTTGATTGTCGTTAGGTCCTCCTCTTTCTTGATGGATAATCAGTTGATGGAGTCCAAGAATAGGTGGATCGATTTGACCTTCGGGTGCGACCGGATTGATGAGATCAACGTTTTTAGCCATTAGAATGAATGAGCTTGCGTCTTTCTTTGCTTTTCGGTTATAGCATTCTATCCTTGCAAGTTCTGAGTTACTAAGGCTTAGTGATTCAGAGAATTTGTCAGATTTCCTGATCATACAACTATAAAACAAAAACAAGAAGAAAGAACGAGATGAGTATTGTAAAAGAAAACCTTAGATTAGATTATAAACAAAAACTTGAAAGGCACTATTGGTCCCCGGCAACGGCGCCAAAATTCTGATAGGTTAAGAATTTAATCCTAAACTAATACTGCAGAGAAAAAATCAATGTAGTAAAACAAAGGGTTGAATCCACAGAGACTAGAAAGTACACGATTCAGTTTAACTTCAAATCAAGCTAAGGTAGAATAATTAAGTTGTTTGCAGTGAATCAAAACAATAAGTAAAAACGTTTGTAAACAATACTATAAAAGCAGCAGGCATCAGGCAATCCACATATAGTAAGGTTTAAAAGTCAGGTTATCATGCAGATATTTTCGTTTGAAAATAGTTCTCAACTCAAAACACATAAACTAGATTAATCTCCTTCCGGAGTATTAATTCCTATATTCAAATTACTAAAGACAAACTTCCACCGTATTTAGATAATTCAGATTTTCATTACAGTTCATATTTGATAAGTTCATAAACCCCTAAGACAATACATCCGCAAGCAAAGGCATTTACTCATCTAGATTATGTCAGATTTCTAAATCAAATTTCTTTGTATTTATCAATCTATTATCAAGAATTAGGTGATCAAGCTAATTCATGCATTAACAATAAATCTAGACTGAGAATCTAACAAATTCAATATGTTTATGAATAACCTTAACAATCAACCCTGATTTTCCTGGGAAAACCTAAAACCTAACTAGAGAACTACTCAGACGTTGAAAAGTAAACACAAATCAATATCAAAGAAGAACTCATAATCAAAAATCAATAATAGATATTAAAATATAAAATAGGGTTCATAAATCTTATTCACATAGGTTCATGATTCGTATCCCAGTAAAGCTTAGAATAATAAAAGCTTAATCAAAATAAACCTAAGTCAAAGGCTTTTATAGTCTAAAAAGTAAAAATAGTAAAAAATATAGAAATTGAATAAGTTGAGGACTTGGATTGCAAAAATGGAAATTTTTGGTTCTTCTCGGGTGAAGTGCCCGATCGATCTCCCAAGTGCTCGATCGGGCACTTTGAAAATTTGTTCGATCGTTCTACTGGTTGCTCGATCGTTCAACTAGTTGCACGATCGATCTTCTAGTCTGGATTTTTCGAGGGAGTAATGCCCGATCGGGCTCCTATGTTTCCCGATCGTGCATTCCCTTAGCCACTTTGCTCGATCGATCTCCTACTGCTCGATCGAGCACTTTGTTTTGCATTTAGCCAATTTTTCTGATTTGCTCTAAAATGCATCTTTTTCTCCAACACGACCTGGACACCTAGAATTCTGATAATACACCAAATATGCAAGGAAAACACTCGGAATAATGCAGAATAACATAAATAAATGCTCACTATTATGCATTAAAACCGAGCAATATCAATCTATGAGAATAAGCTATTGGATGTTGTGTTTGTTGTGCAGTAATGGAGACTTGACATATTATAAGGCCACTTCATCACTAAAGCTAATCAAAAAGGTCTCAAGTTTTTCTTGGAGTAGAAATTGAACACGCTCATTCAAAGATAGTGGCTACTTAAGTTGCTTCAATTTGATTACGAGATTTAATATAAATAGAGAAGGGTTGGAGATTCATAGATATTTGTTAGGGTGTAATCTTATGAAAGTAATACAAGCACAACATGATGTTGATCTAGTAGTGAAGGAAATAACTGAAACAAAAAATAGATACCAAGAATAATTGTTCATGGGTACACGAAGTACTGAAAAGAATTAGTACAGTTGTTGTTCCTATGCATTTACCTTTGAAGACATCTATATTACAATGGAAGTACTCGGAGTGTTTTTCCCTTTAGTTTATCCCAAAGTTTTGTGTTTATTCTTGCGCTAATGGTTCTCAGGCGCATGATGGTCACCTACACCGCGTTGAGATCTTAGGTTCTCGGTTCAGGAATCTCCACCTCATGCGTTCTTAGGAATCAAGAAAATTGGCTCTATCATTCCTGCCAAGGTCGTCAGACCTCCAAGGTGCACATCCAAATCGGACTGGACATCGTCAGAGTTGCGAGTTGGGTCATCAAATTCTATCTTGCCTATTAAAGCGACCAATAAGTGTGTTGTTGGATTCTTTTTCCCTTTCGGCATATGCCATCAACTTCGCGAGCATCGACTTCACCTCAGCGAGGGAATTCTGAGTCGCGACTTGAGGATATGTTGGTTTCCATTTCTTAAACTAGGCAGAGTGGACGTTTTTTGGAAAGTTTTTCTTCTCTCCCCACCGACGGCGCCATAATTTGAGTGAGAAAATTCGCATCACACCAAAATATCAAAAATTGTAATGAAAATCGTAATGTGTTTGTGAACCTGTATATTATTTTTAAGTTCTCTGTTACAATGCTCTTTCTCAAGAGTTTACAAAATATTTCAGAACCCCTTTCTCTGATCTATCTCCTCTCTACTTATACAACTTTTAGCTCTCTTAATGGGCTCTCATAAAGTACATTTAATACTCTGATTTCATTTTGAATTTATCTTCGTAATGGAGGATATCACCATGATTACATTGCGCTCTTTGGAAGTCCACGCGCTTCATGTTTACTTTTACTTGCGCTCACTTAATAGACTCGACTTGTTTAATGGGCTTGGCTCGCTTAATGGGATCACCGTGACATTCGGCCCACTACGAGCGCTCGTCGCAATAGACAATAATGTGAATTAGGCTTTTGTACTTCGAATCCTCAAAAGAGAAAGTTAACAACACTTTATGGAATGGGCTTCGTGAGCCGAGTGACAAAGAAAGAATCGAAGCCTGTCTTGATGGGTTGGGCTTGGTGAGCTGACTGACAGATGGAGCCGAAGTCGTCTTGATGGGTTGGGCTTGGTGAGCCGAGTTACAGAGAGAGCCGAAGCATGTCTTGATTGACTAGGCTTGGTGAGCCGTGAGACAGAGAGCCGAAGTCCTACTTGCTAGACTGGGCTTAACCTTAATACAAATTCCTCCTGCGAATCGGGTTATATTGCGAATAAGCCAATAGTACCATACTTTGTTCTTTACTGAACATTAAAACTTATTAATTAATTCTTTATATCGTACTCTATTTTTGACAAATAAGCCAGTAGTCATTGACATTTTTCATAATTATTCGTAGACCCCTCTAAGATAAATAATCTTTTTGTGTCGAATGGTTGAAATCACCGAGTGAAATTAGTTGCTGACATTTATGGATGTTATTTCCGGGTACAACCAGATATTGATTCACCTTTAAGAAGAAGATAAAATATCCTTCATAACAAAATGTGGGATCTACTGTTATAAGTTCATATCATTCAAGCTAAAAAAGGTCGACAAGACTTACCAGCGGCTTGTCAACAATATGTTCGCCAAAAAATATATTACTACAAAATAGTCTTCAGAGTGACTGATGTGATTATTTTTCTTCATTGATTTCATGAACATGTCATCGATATATACATTCATGGTTTGACCCTAAAGGAATCTTTGTTATCAAGTCATAAGAATTCTTGAGGTACTTAATAAAATATAGAGGAATCGAGAAAAATCTAAAGCAAATAGTCGTGTTACTCGACATCTCATCCCCAAAGAACATGAAGGAGGTTCATTGATTCACAGAAAGGATCATTGCATTGAACCATTTTATTTTTAGATTAATAAATAGATTTCATGCGTTCTACCAACTTCTACACTCCAAAAAAATTTCAGTGGAATAGCAAGTGCGAGAAGAAGCTCACCGAGCTAAAACAATACCAGAAGACACCTCCAGCTCTAGCTAAACTAAAAGATCGAGATATTTTATACCTATATAAATATATTAAAGATTTATACACTATCTTAGGCGCAGGGACTCGATCACGGGTGAAGTGGTGCTACCTACCTCATATGAACTTATGAATGCCATTAGGTCAAGACCGCTTCCCCACCTCTTGCCTCTTGCTTCTCAGAAAAAAAATTCAGAGAGAATTTTAGAAAGGAAGAGAAAAATAGAGAAATAATTAACTCCCCATTTTGACATCTAAACTTCCACTCAAAATTTCACCAACCTCAAAATTTGGTTGTGTAGGGTGATTGGAAGTTGCTTTTACAACTGCTACAAAAGGAGTTAACAAACTAGTCACCTGATTACAGACTATTTATATGACATAATTTAAGTACTATTACTCTTAGAGATATCATATCTATGAGTAGAAGCTTGAAAGTTTTATCCTTTCTATATATTTCTAGGAACCAAAACTCTATATCTGATCACTTAGACGACAAAATTTTCTTGTTTGTATCAAATTATTTTGTTAATTATCAAAAAAAAAAATATATATATATATATACATATATATTTTGATCAAAAAATAAAGAAAAGCTTAGTAAAGAAAGGAGGAGAAACCAGAAATCCAACCTATCCCAAAAACCCAAAAAATGTAAAATACAGAAATAGTGTTAAACCCATCTTTTCGCACGAAAATAGTATGATAAAATAATTTTGGAGAAGATAGCCTAGTAGATCAAACAAAGAGAAAAATGCCAAATAAATTCTCAACTTACAGTTTTAGGCAAAAAAAATTTTGTACTTTCAAATGAGCCATTTTAATCTCCAAATTTTTGCTTGAATCCATTTAAATACTTCGTTGACCCGACTCTTTTAGAAATCAACGTTTATCACCATTTAATAGAGCTGATTAACTTTGTTAGTTAACCTATTTGAACAGTTAAAGAGGTCCCAAAGCAAACGACAAAAAAAAGTTACTTGTAAAAGAAGCAATGAACGTGATATCTTGCGAGGGCAGTGCACGAGTTGCAAGGTTTGACACCCGGTTAGGATTTTGAAAGTTGGGTTTCTGCCAGCTCCAATAAGCGAACAGATCCTGTAGGATGCTAAGGAAATCATGAGGAAACATTGCAATAAAGAATTTGTAATTGATAGTGATAACAACTAAATGCTTCAGGGATGAAGAAGAAGAGTCATCTATGCTTTTTTTTTTGGTGCATACCTGCGAAGAAGTTAGCAAACAATCATATACTTAATTGAAAATCTTTGGTCTGAATTTTTTCATTTTTTGGCTCCAATGGTACTCTAGAATCTATTTGATCCCATGAGTGGAATACATCTCTTCTTTCCTGCAATTACATATTTGATTCAATCTTTTTTGAAGAAAAAGTAAATTGTTTTATCATAGATGTGAAGCTAACACAAGAATACAACACCCAATTAAAAGTTTAAAATTTTAAGTTATAGTGAACCATATGAGCTGCAATGCTATGTGAATGAGTTAGCTCAATTTAACAGTTAACTTAACAGATGTCTAAAACTGTCAGATCAATAAAAATTGAGTATTTAAAAGGATTCAGACAAAAAATTTAAGTTTTAAATGGTTCATTTGAAAATGTATGGTTTCTTTTTTTACCTAAAATTATAAGTTGGAAATGTATTTGATATATTTTAATAAATGTGAATTCATCTAAGGGGGTGTTATTCAGTCTGTCATTTTAGTGGATTTGGAAACCAAACTAAATCCAATATTATTCAATTAATGATTTCAAAATTCATTTTAAAATCAAGTGTTATTGGTTCTATGATTTTAGATACCACTTTAAAATCAAGTGTTATTCAATAATTAGAAGTTATACATGGATTTGATTTCAGATTAAATTTTAGTGGATTTAAAAGTATTTTGAAGACAAAATTACAAAGACTCAAATTGAAAATTAACATCTCTTTACCCTGCTTTGTTCTTTACGTGTTGAGTGTTGAGAAAAGGAGACCTCTCCTTCTCTTGTAATCACTAACAATTAAAGTAATAAGTCCATGTCTCTTTCCATCATTCTCAGCAACTATGCATGTGACGCCCCATCCCGGATACTAAGTCTGGAACGGCCATCACACGGCGAATCACTAAGTGATTCCGGCCATACCAGTTCATTTTAATGCCTTAGCCGTTTTTAAGTAATTTTCATATAAGGTTCAATTCTGAGATTCGATTTAAGCCTTTAAAAGTTAGAGTTAATTTAAAATGCGGAAGCAACTTAGATAAAACGGGATTTTTATTAATAATACTTAAGATTCGTTACAACTTGAGACTTTTACTCTATAGGCTATTACAAGTTTAATAATAACGATCCTAACAATTATCCCGAGTTGATCACCACCCTTCTTGCGGCCAGGAAGCCTCATGCTAAGCCAAATCCTTCCCGCGATCCCCTTTACTACCTGAAAGTCACAAAACGGTTAAGTAATCTAACCGGTTACTTAGTGCGTTATTTATGTTTTCCAATTTGTTCTATATGCACGTTTTAACCCATAAATTCCCATCAATTCTTAAGTAGCGTTTCGGTTTACTAAGTTCGGATTCGGCCATGATTCCCTCATTTCGGTCTGGCTTGGATCGGATTTCCCAATCTCTCCAAGCCAAGTTCCGAACAATCCAGGACTTAGGCTAGAAACCGCAGCAATTATTCGGTTGGGTAATTTTTCCTTAAGGCATAGCCGGACTGATCTTGATTCCGACGAATCACCGCGGTGCAAGCCAATCAGTCTCGGTTATAGGCTTAAGTGTTGGATTTTGAGAATATTGGACAAGGCAAAGGTCCGGTTCGGATTGAAGCCATTACATCGGCAATTTCCCTTCCGAACCTAGCCTAAGAGTTTTTACGCACCTTTGCTTTCGAAGACCGGTTTACCAGACTGATCTTCAAAACGTTCCCAACTTCGGCTCGGATCACTCAACTTTCCAAGCCCAACGATCGGATTTCCTTCCTTCAATGCCTTAGAGTTTTCTCAAGGATTTTTCGGAATTTTCTGTCTAAGTGTGGTGCGAAAAATAAGCCTTGGCGCTCTATTTATAGAGTTGGCCCGTAACCGCCTTAAACTGCCAAGCCAAACTCGCGCCCCTTCTAACAGGCATGTTTGGCCGAACGGGTGCGAGTTGAGCACAACCGCCCAACCGCCCAACCATCCAGCTCGGCCCAACTGCCCAGCTAGTGTCCAGTCCACTTAGCTGGCTAAGTTGGCCGAAACTTAGCTCGAGCTGACTGAACTGACTTGAGCTTGGCCCGAGCTGATCTGAGCTGAATTCAGCTGGCTCAGCTACCTTAGCTCGATCCTTCACTTTGTCCGAGCTGATTCCGAGCCTTTGAGTTTTCCAACGACTTGGCCCAAATCTTTCCATCTTTTTACTTAGCCTTTTCGGACCTTCCTGGTCTAAAGGCTAAGTTCCCATTCGGATTCCCCCTTTGTCTGCATTGCCTTGAAGGAAACTAAGTCCCTTCGTCCCACTTCCCATAGCCAAGTTGCAGATCCTACCTGGCCATGGTTCGTTCCGCGAACTAGTGAAGTTCGGGGACGTGACAAGTCATCCAACTGTTACTTCTATCATGTGTTTCCTTCCCATGAACGCCTTCGGTACTCCTTGAGGTTCTCCATACTTCTCCAATGCGTTTAACGATTATGGTAATTCAAAGTTATGAAGCAAATTGTGTTCTACTCCTTGACCTATTGGAGCTCTTGTGTCTATTAACTTCTCTGAATCTGCAGTCGCCTCTAGCTTTGCTTTTGTCACTTCAACATCTCCTCCATTGGTCTCAACTGCTACCGCAACTGCGGCCTCTCCGTTCTCTCCATATTTTTCTCTGTTTTTACTGTTGTAGTAGTTCGATGATCGAGTCCATCTCCACGGAAAATGATCATATCCAGCTTCACCAGCTTTGAGACTACTGGTAACTGATTTTACCTCAGATGCGTTATTGAAATTCTTGGCTATGTTCTTCTTGTTCATCTAGGCCGATTTTTTCTCTTGTAACATATGTTTGACGGTTCCTGTAGAATAAACGAAACTGTTTATTCTTTTGAATCGCCTCTTTCTTCTCTGGTATATCTTTCTTTGTAGGAATACGACCATTTGTTCGCTCAACCTTTTTGAGTATTCTTTTATAAATATGTAAATTGGAAAACTAAAAATTAGAAGAAAAAAATAGAACAACCACATGTATTAGATTTATTACTTGTTTGATTTTGAAATCTATTTGTTTGAGTTTGAAATCCACTAACAATACTTTAAAATCCATTAGTTAGACTTTAAAATCCATTTGTAAGATTCTAAAATCTTTGGATTTAGAAATTCTTCCAGATCCACTAAAATCATAGAACCAATAACCCCCTATAAGACTAGATTCGTAAATCTTGTTCAACAAACCAAGGGGGTGTATTCAAATAAACATTTGATATGATTTAAAGTGATTTGAGTTTTATGGGGTGTTATTGGTTATGGTATTTTAATGGATTTATAAATCCATAAGAATTTGGAATATATGGATTTTGAAATCATTGAATTTTGAAATACCATGGTTTTTGTTTGGATTTGGTTCTTTGTATTTTTTTACTTTGAAAAACTTCCAAATCCATTAAGATACAAAGTTAAATTTGAAATCCAATATCAAATCATTGAACGAATAACACTGGATTTCAACTAGTATTTACAAATCACTAAACGAATAACACATGATTACAAAAAGAATTTTAAAATAATTAATTCACTAACACATTATTTCACTTGGATTTTCAAATCCATTAAAATCCTATAACCAATAACACCCACTTAGTGAGTTTTTAGGTGATTTTAAGTGAATTAGGAAATTCATGTGATTTGTTTTAAAATTCTCTATAATCCCACCTAAAACCATGAGATTTGAGATTTTGTATTTTTAACTAAGAAAATCCACAGAAATACCATCAAATCACCAGAAATCGACTACTTAAAATATTTCCAATAACAGTGGATTTCATGAGACTTATTAAAATCACTAATCTAATAACAGTGGATTATGTGAGACATTTTAAAATTTTTGTTTGAATAACAGTAAATTTGTCAATTTAACATAAACCCTTCCAAATTTCATATTCAATACACCCTATTAAAGATAATTAGGACTGATTACACACTAAATTAAGTGAAAAACTTTTTAAAAAATATCTAGTATTATTTTTCAAACTACGTATTTTAATATTAACTTTATTGCAGCTCTTTGCATAATCTAAAATTCAACATTCCAAACAGAAATTTCAACTAGATATTATTCTAATTTTGACTTAATAAATCTAATTAGAAAATAGAAACCAAATTGGTTAGTTTGGCATCTACATAATATAATAATGATTATAAAAATACAAAGTTAAGAATAACGTATCGTAATGATTTTTGAGGCAATATTACCCGAAATGAATAGGTTTAGTTTATTACACATGCCTACATGTCCCATTGAGGACACACCCACCCATTGTCTATCTCTTTACCCTTTTCACACACAGCACACTTTTGGAATAATCGCTTCCTCTCTCTCTTCTCTTCTCAACCATTATTGTTCCTGTTTCAGAAGATACTCGACGATCGCACATACGTTAGTCATTCTTTTGCATTTGCTATCCCCTTTTCTGCTTCGATTCTCCTAACTTTTCGCTGATCTCGAAATGGATCTATCTTCCTCTTCCTTCTGACTCTCACAAGATTAGGGTTTTTGCAATTAGAATATGTGATTATTCCTATGAACTCTCTTAAATTTGTAATTCGATTACTGATTCGTATAGACTGATCTAGAAATGTGTAGCTTAAACCTAATCTTCCTGATATTGTATAGATCACTCTTATCTCTCGCTTGTTATTGCTTAGCCAAGAATTTGTTTATTGTATTAACAGAAACTGTTTGATTTCTTGGTCAGTGAAAGGAGCCAAACACACCAGATTGGTTTCTGTTGAAGATGGGTCATATGTGTGACTTTTGTGGTGAGCAAAGATCAATGGTGTATTGCAGGTCTGATGCAGCGTGTTTGTGTCTCTCTTGTGACCGTAATGTTCATTCAGCTAATGCTTTATCTAAGCGACATTCGCGGACACTGGTATGTGAGAGGTGCAACGCTCAGCCAGCTTCGGTTCGTTGTAGTGATGAGAGGGTTTCTCTCTGTCAAAACTGTGATTGGTTGGGACACAACGGCACAACTGCTTCAAATCATAAAAGGCAAACCATCAATTGTTATTCTGGTTGTCCATCAAGTGCCGAATTTGACTCTATTTGGTCTTTCTGTTTGGACTTGGATTTGTCTATTGCTGGACAATCTGCTTGTGAGCAAGAAATGGGTTTGATGAAGATTGATGATGGATCAGGAGAAAATTCAGCTATGCAGAATGTCAATGAAGAGCAGCCTGAAACAAGTTCCGCTGCACAAGGTATGGATATTTCCAATGTTCGAGAAGATTCATCGTTGGCTAAGGTGATTTACATGATTTTCTTTCGTATTCTTGTGGAATCTTGAAAGCAAACTAGCATCTAAATGCTTTTCTTGTTGTTGTTTATAGTTGAAAGGTTTTGAGACATTGGATGAAGATGACTTCTGTGGTAATCTCACTATGGATGAAGTAGACAGAGGCTTTGAGACATTTGAGAAGTATGAAGAACTCTTTGGTACAGCTTTCAACTATTCAAAGGATCTGTTCGAACATGGTGGAATTGGAAGCCTTTTTGAAAAACATGGAGCTCCTGAGGTTAACACTCTTCTTCTATCTGATACCTAAGTTGAAATACGGTGATTCCTTATGCTCTCTGTTTTCTTTTTATTATCAATACAGAAGCCAGCTGAAAGCAATGCTGCATCTGGAGATTCGTTCGTGAGTTGCAGAACTGAGCCGATAATTTGCTACTCATCAAAGCCATCTCAATCCAATATATCATTCTCTCCCGTCACTGCTGAAAGTAACTTACTGGATTTCCAAGATTGTGGGGCGTCAACTACGCAGCAGATTTCAAGAGATCCCCCAACATCACAGGAGATTAATGCTTCCTCACGAGCAACAACACGGAACAATGCTGTTATGCGTTACAAGGAAAAGAAGAAGGCTCGCAAGTAAGTACTTATAAACTACCTAAACAAGGAATCTCGATTCATCATCAGTGGGATTTACTATATTTGCTTCTTGTGTCCATGTTTTATTAAAAAAAGGTTTGACAAGAGAGTGAGGTATGTCTCTAGGAAAGAAAGGGCTGATGTAAGACGGCGTGTGAAGGGCCGGTTTGTCAAGTCAGGTGAAGCTTATGATTATGATCCGATGAGCCCAGCAAGAAGCTACTGAGAAGAACCACAAAGTGGGGACTAATCAAAAGAGCAAATTAGGATCACCACTTTTTTTATCTTAAAAGCTTCATTACAGTTTAGAGAGCTCATGCGTAGAGATGTTATCTCGTCTGTCATTAGCTACTTCAGCATTATCTGTCAGTGGAGTTCGAAATTCTTCTGCAAATTGAGGAGCAGGATCCTTAAATTTTGTTCTATTATAGCCGAGGCAAGCCAAGCCAATAAATGTATATTTATGTGTATCTGAGTGTATTTTTTCTACGTTGTTTCCCAAAATTACTTATGTATTGGTTATGATTTAAAGTGTATTTTTACCACAGTATTAAGAACATGTTATTAGGTCTGGCCATATTTTTGGAAATCTGAATTGGATCCAAACCATTTCTTTCAAATACCTGAGTGGTTTTTATTCTGATGTGTGCGGATACCAGCCATGAACTGGATCCAATCTGAGTATCCATCGGGTACTTGAAAACTCGAGAAACCTCTACTTAGAGTTATACTTAGGGTTATAATGATTGGGACATGAATGGACAAAAGGTGGCTAACCAAATTATAGCATGTGTATGCATTGACCTACGATGTAAAACATTCTAAAAAAATTTAGATATTATGTAGTATTTCGTGTAATTCATAAACTTCCGGATATATGTATTGATTCAGGTCTAATTCAAATCCAAAAATACCAAAATTAACTAAGAACTGAAAAACTAGGGTTTATTGTGGTTTTCAATTTAGTGAAGTAAACCGATCCAAATCTGAAACCAAACCGAAAAATTTTAGATACCACACCAGACCCGAAACTTGGTTCCGATTGGTTCCGACCCGAAAATCTGAACGCACAGCCTAGGGCTGGGCATATAATCCGGATCCGAACCGAAAAAACCCGAACAGATCCGAATCGGGTATGGCACAAAATCCGAATGGATCCTATTCTCACATATTTCGGATTTCGGGTTAAATTTGAACCGATCCGAAAGAATTTTGAATAACCCGAATTAACCGTTTCTATTATAAAAAAATAAAAGTGTAACCCTAAGTCCCTAACCGAATTAAACTTACCTCGCCGCCATCGTAATGTCCTTTTCCTCTTCCCGAAATTTTTGCCGATTAAGCTTCTCTCCCTCTCAATTGCAATTTGCAACTCTGGAATCAATAAAATTTAACAAGGTCCTTAAGGAAGCTCAAGATCAATTTTCAGCTTCATCTTCTTCAAAGAAAAAAAATCGTCTTTGTGTCTCCACTCAATCTCGGGTATGGATTTTTTGTTCGTGATTATGTGAAATTGTGAATTAATTTTTCAGCATATATCATAGTATCAGACTGTACGACTCTGTGTAATCGATTGATAATTCGTAATTTGATCCGGAGATATCAAATATCAGTCATTTGTGCGAGTTTGTTAAGAGTAGAGTATAGAAGTATAAATCGATTTTGTCAAAAAAATGAATGGTCTGATAATGTGTTCATTATTTCACAAACCAGCAAAAACATTGTGTTCTGATTCTAACTTGTTATGTTATGTATATCAGTTGTGTAAAGTTTGATTGATTATTGTTTTTGTGTGATTATGTCTGCTTTTGTGTGATTATGTAATGATTTTAAACTTGTTATATTCTGAATTCTGAAACTTTTGTTACTTTCCGCAGATGGTCTCATCTCCATATGCAGAAGATGATTTGGACAAAAATGATGATGATAGTGAAGAAAAAGCAGTAAGTGGAAACAAAAGGAAAAACGTAGATGGGGATAACTCAGTTCCAAAGAAGAGTACACAGAAGAAGAATTCGAGTAGCACAAGGTCTTGGGTATGGCAACATTTCACACGCCTACCGGATAACAAGAACAAGTGCAAATGTCTATATTGTCAAAGGGAGATGGGTTGTGCTACATACAATGGGACCACCTGTTTGAAGAAGCATTTAGGAATCTGCAAAGAATACCAAACATGGAATGAATCTCAAAAGCAGACACATAATGTGTTGCAACCTAATGGAGAAGGGGATAATCTTAGACTTTCAAGGGTTGCAAAAGGTGTTAGAGAAGCTGCTAACGAGATGATTGTGCTTGGGGAATTGCCTTTTTCTTTCATAGAAAGTCTGGCTTTCAAACATTTTTGCACTAAGGTGAAACTGTACATGCCACATTCAAGGAGGACATGCACAAGGGATGTAGCAGAGATCTATGCTAGGAGAAGGGCTACTATGATGAAGGTTATCAACTCCAATAACCAGAGGGTTTCTCTTACAGCCGACATATGGGTTGCTCCTACAAATGGAGCTAGTTATATGGTAATCACTGCACATTTTATAGATGTAAGCTAGCGTTTAAGGAAGCTTACTTTTGGTTTCAAGCACATATGTGATCACAAAGGTAACACTATATATGTTGTCCTTCTTCAATGTTTGTTTGAATGGGGTATTAAGAAGATATTCACAATCACAGTTGATAATGCTACTGCAAACACTAATGCTTTAAAGAAATTTCAGAGTGAATTTAGTTTGCAAGGAAGTGATTCTATGGTGTTAAGTGGTGAATTAATGCATTTGCGTTGTTGTGCTCATATAATTAACTTGGTTGTGAGAGATGGATTACAGGCAATGGATAGTAGTGTGGCTGCTATCAGGAATGCTATGAATTATGTCAGATCTTCATCAAGCAGGTTGGATTCTTTTGATAAAAGAGTGGAATCAGGAAAAATGTCAAGAGGGAGTCTGCATTTGGATTGTAAAACAAGGTGAAACTCTACTTATCTTATGCTAACTAGAGCAATGAAGTTTAAAGTGGCATTTAACAGGATGGAAGTTGAGGATAAACTCTATAATTATTACTTTTCATAAAAAGTGGATGATAAAAAGAGGATTAGACCACCTAGTTCACACATTGGGATGAATGTGAAAGGGTAGTTAAGTTTTTGGTTATCTTTTATAATTCTACTCTAGTGGTTTCTGCTTCTACTAGTGTCAACTCATACAAGTGTTATGCTCAGATAGTGACAATTCATAGAAATATGGATACTTTGTGCAATAGTGTTGATGGAAAACTGAAAGCTAAAGCACTGTTAATGAGAGAAAAGTTTGATAAGTATTGGGGTGGGCTGAAGCAAATAAAAAGGCTTTTGATTATAGCAAGTATTTTTGATCCTAGGAACAAAATGAAATTTGCATATCTCTGTTTTGATAAGTTATATGGGAAAGAAAGTGATGAAGCCAAAGAATTCTCTAGCTCAGTGAAAAATGTTTTGACCAAACTCTTTGATGAGTGTAACATAGTTGATAACAGATATGGTCCATTTGTAAATCAATTGGGTGGAAGCACATCCTCTAAGTCTCAGTCACAGTAACAAAAGGATCATGTGTCAGGTGATATGTTTGATAGGGTAGATTTAGACAATGATCTTGAATATGAAAGAATGGATTTTGTGTACAAAGAATTGGTAGATGAGATAGGATCAGAAGATGCAAGTTATGAGTTGGACCTATATTTGAAAGAGAAAGTTGAAAATCCAAAGCTTAGTCCTCTTGGAATACCATTTGATGTTTTAGGATGGAAGATGCATAGTTCTAAGTATCATATTTTGGTTGCAATAGCCAAAGATGTGCTTGCAATGCAAGTTTCTTCTATGGCATATGAATCAGCCTTTAGCAATAGTAATATGATTTTAGACCCATTTAGGAGTTCCTTAACACATTACATGATTCAAGTCCTAATGTGAATCGAGCAATGGCTTAAATGTGAAATTCACATTAATGAAAAGGGAATTGTAACCAATCAACAACTGTTGGCAGATATTGAGTTGCAAGATGAACTCCAAAGAGGTATTTTCTAATTTTATCTCATCTATAAACTGTTACAAATTATAGTATCATACTAACTAGTAACTATTATATTGATTTTAAATTGGTTTTAGAGTTTGAAACTCAATGGAATCTTTGAAGTTGAGGTTTTGTGACAAGGGTTTTGTACCTTTTTTTTTAATTGTGTATTTGCTTGAGTATGTGAAAATGTGAATCTTTGATTGTATATTTGTGTTGAGTAACAATCTAAATTTGAATCATTTTATGAAGTGTTGCAGGTTTTCAATGGAAATTTGACTATTTGAAGATGAGGCTGCTTGTGTGAGCTTGAAGTTGAAGTCTTTGACGTTGGTGCTTGGTGCATTCTGCATTGTTTTGTTTAGTTGAATTTGGATGAACTATTTTTCATTATTGTCTTGATTTTGGATAAATGCTCTAGGCTGCTTTCTTTTTTATATATTTGATGGTTTTTAAGTTATTTGACAAATATTTATGTTATATTTAAAGTGATTTTGTTTGGTAATTTTGGTTTATGAAAATTGTTTCTGGTTTTCACTAAAATTTTCAGATTTTCAGGTGGTGTTCTGATTTTCTCAGGTCCAAAACCCGAATTATACCGGAACCGAAAGAAACCCGAAAAAATTCGGATCCAAACCGATCCGACCCTAAATTTGTCCGGTTCCTAATCAGTTCCTATATGGCCCAACCCAAATAACCCGAAACCCAAACTAACCGACCCGAATCCGATCCGAAAACCGAATGCCCAGCCCTAGCACAGCCCTACATATATGTATCAAAAGTTCCTTTTGCACTACGAAATGCCGGATTTAATTCATATTGATCAGACAAAACAAGCTGTATAAAAGAAAAAAGAACAGTCAAAGTTTTTCTTTTAGAAGTGCTCTCAGTCTTCATAACTCTCATCTCCTGACAAAGCAGCCAAATCATCTACCTCACTTGTTTCCTGCAGACAGTTCAATTTCAAGGTACGGTTAAGGCAATAACTGTCTTGTCCATATGCAAGCAAGGTGGTTCCAGAATGAAACATACCTTCTTTTTGTCCCAGTCCTTGAGCTTCGGGTTTGCTAACATGTAATTATCACGTAGAGGAGCCCAAGCAGGAGCTCCATCTTCATTGGAATTCAAAGATTTTTGAGCCTGCACCATACATTTGGTTACTTTTTCTACAAGAACCAGTTCAAGACAGAAAACTAAGTTGCTTATACGTAGACAATGCCAAACCTTAGGATCTGTTTTCGATATTTTCCCTAACTCCGAAAAGAATGCTTCTTTTCTTCTCTTCTTCAACACTGGTAGATATCCCAAATATAAACATGTCTTAGAAGACAAGTACCATCATAAAGATTCATGCCAAATATCAAAAACTAAAAAAGCTTACCTTTAGAGTCCTTTGATCTTGAAGGATTTAAACCTTTCTGAGCATGTTGAGCCTTGTTAACAGCATTAAATAACTTGACCACTGTTAATTTAGGGAAAAACCTGAGTCAGTAGTACTAAATGAAACACACCAAAACAATCTCAAAGAGAATAACGAAAACCACTGTTACCTCCTTTAGTAGCAACACCTATAAGAATCTTTTCATGTGAATCCAAATATACCTCAGGCTTAACATGTCCTTTCTCAGCAACCTTAAGCCATAAATTGCTTTAACTCATCAAAAGCAGAGCACAAAGAGAAGAAAAATGGTGAATGCAATACCAAAAACCATACCAAATGTTTAGCTTTTCTTGCTTGACCTTTAGCTTGCCTCTCAGCTTTTTCTTCAGCAAGCTTCTGTGCAACAAGATGCTTATGTGCTGATAAAACTGGACCCTGTCACACAAATTGGGATTAGGGTTTAATCTAAGATTTTCTACACAAAGAGAGAAAGAGCTCACTCACCAATGTATCATCTCCTTTAGTCTTCTTCATGATTGCTTTGAAAGCTATTCTAAATGCGTTGCATCCATCAGTAGCAAACTTTGTTATTCCAGACTGAATCTCTCCGTGATCTTCTCCATCGGAACCACCCTCCTTGTCAGAGCCGTCTTCATCTTCATCAATTTCATCGTAATTTGGCCCCATGTTTGCATCGGAGAAGATCTTCTCACGAATCGTTAACTCTGGTTGCTTCGTCGATTCGTCTTCTTCATCTTCATCGGAATTGTAGTCTCTCGCTCTTTTCTCGTAGACTTTTTTGTTCCTCATGGAGACCTTGAACCTGTCAGAAGAAGAAGGTAATGTCTTTTGCTTCTTCTTCTTCGCTTTTCCACCATTCTTTGAGCCGACTCTTCTCTTCCTAGTGCCACTCTCTGCCATGTGAACTTCTCCGGTAGACATAATCCGTCGATAATTTTGGTTTTACCAACGGCGGAAGAACGGCTTCTCTGGCTATTTTACAGTCTCGATGTTGAGGAAGAAGAATTGAGATTTAGGGCTTTGTCTCACTTTTATATTATTATATAATAATTTTTTTTGTGCACATTTTTTTATATAAAAATTTAGTTCCCTTTTTTCCTTGTGGCCAAAAAAAAAAAAAAAAAAAAATGNTTTCTCTCAACTGTTCATCCATCTTCTTCACAACTTTTCATCAATCTCGTTTCTTTCCCGGCGGCTTTGGCCGTCGGATTCTTTCGTTTTTGCAATTATTTCTTGTACACATAGTTTAGAGTGAACTTTGATTTAATTCTTTGATGGTGATCGTTCTAGTGAATCTCTTCTTCTTCGTTTGTGAGCGTTTTTTTCCGGCAAGTATGTTTATTGTCGGTGACTTTCCGACAGTTCACTCTCTTGTCGGTGATTTTCCGTCTCATCTAATGAATGGCGGCTTCTCTACTATAGTCAAATTTACTATAGAACGACGTTGCACAATATTATCGATTCAAAGTGATTTGATTCAACGACGTTACTTGTTTCTAAAGAATATGATGTTGCTTGAACAAATTTGGGTCGATGGTATTATTGGATGTGTCCACTTGATGATTGCTTATGCTGTTGGTAATGATTTGTTTGTGTCGAGTGATATTGCAGACTCAAACAAATGGATTATGTGGGAAGGATATATGAAAGGCCACAATTTCATACCATTTCAAGGTAAATTTCTCATCAGTAAAAAGAGCATTAAGCGTACATGGAAGGAGAATTATATTCATGATATTACATTCATATTCAAGTTTACATGGGATCAAGTCGAGAGCAATATGAAGTTTTCATCATTATTAATGACTCTGATACATACTGATTGGTATCAGATTGTCAAAGATTCAGGACTTGTATTGAGATCAATAGGGTTTTTCTGGATGGGTTGGAGAGTACTAAGCATGCCTATGAGGCATACAATTCATTCAAGAGTGAGACTATACGCGAAAAAGAAAAATAACAATGGTTTAAATCTGTTAGCAAATAAGACTTTTTTTAAAAAAAAAGCTTTGTGTACATTCTTTTTTCCGATATGTCTTCAGGAAATGGCGCATCTTTCTGCTGATGTAATAACTTGTATTTCAAAGTTCTGTACAATAATGTTTGTAACTTCGATTTGTACCATTGTTTAATATA
Source organism: Iberis pinnata (assembly GCA_900406425.1). Taxonomy (NCBI): domain Eukaryota; kingdom Viridiplantae; phylum Streptophyta; class Magnoliopsida; order Brassicales; family Brassicaceae; genus Iberis; species Iberis pinnata. Next base: position 27,474 of record OVBE01000859.1, read on the forward strand.
AATATAGAATTTGTCGTAAAAAAAAAAAAATGATTTTTTCTTAAGAATTACATCGTTAAAGATAGGTTAATAGAAAAATTACAGAAATAGTATTTTAACAATATTATTTTCTCAAACTACTCAAATTTTGTAATACAATTGAAATTTGACTCGTACTATAGTGTGAGGTATTATTAAATTTTTTATGATAAAATTTTTGAAATATCATCAAAAAAGTTTAAATTACAAAAATATCATACTTCCAAAATGTTTTAAAAATACCATATAATCTTAAATGTTCTAAAAATACAAACATGAAAAAATAAATTTTAAGGGTTTAGAATTTAAAATTTTTGGTTAGGTTCAATAAATAGAGTTTAGGGTTTAGTTTTTAGTTTTTAAGGGGTATGGTTTGGTTTTAGGTTTTTGAGTTTAAATTTAAAGTTTTAAATCTATTATAAATTTTGTGTTATTTTTGGAATTTTTGGGAGTGTGTGGTATTTTTGGAATAAACTTAGTTTTTTGTATAATTTTTGAGAATTTCTCTTTTTATTGAAAAATAATTTATTATTAGATGTTATGTATATAATATATAGTTTTTGCTAAAATAATAGTATGATTTTGAATATTATATATATATATATATATATATTTGTTTTTATATAAAAATTAACAGAGTTTCAATTAGTTCAACATCATTAGAGTTAGATACGTATATTTGATTTATATTCTCATAATGTATATTTCATATATAATATTCTACACAATTCTACAATATTTAAATATTAAAAATCATTTATACAACCATTTTATAAATAAAGATACAATTTTTATAAACCAAAATACTATGAAAACTTTTTAATATAGTTTCAGAAATCTAATGTTACAATAAAAGTTTGATAACCAATTATATGAATACATTTACAAATTTAGAAATGTCAAAATAAATTAACATAACACATATTTTAAATAAATTTATTCGACTATTCTCTATTGTTCTTACGCTATTTGATCTTTCTGCTTTTGAGTCGTTGTTGTTAGTGTCTGATTCCACAGTCGGTGTCCAACAACATCACTTCTTCTCTTTTTTCTTGTTTTTTACAAATCGGTTATCTTCTCAGTCTGATTGTTTTTGATTTTATAGCCATTGTGCACTGATTTTTTGCCAGAATGCTTTTCGCCGGCATGCATGCCTCTCTTCCTATATTACTTTATCGTTACTATTCCGACCATGCTCTTTCACTCGCTTTTTCTTTTGTGGGTCCGTTTTGTGGAGCTTTGTACAATTTTAGGATTTTCGGCGATTTAGAAGTTAAGGACGTTTGCCAATCTTGAAGTTTCAGGCTGTTGATCAAATGATGGCTTCGGCGGTTGGAATCTATTCAACCAAGGGAGGTTTTTGGTCGCCAACTCTTCGTTGGGGGTTGCTCGGATGGTTGAGTTGTCTCTCTTATTCCGGTAGTGGTGATACATGGTGGTCGGCGATTTGGTTCGCCGGATTTGGATTGGTTGGTTTCATGAAAGGTGGCGGCAGTGGATATGTCACACAGTCTAAAGCAACTCTAACTCTATTGGGCTTTGGTTTGGGCCTACTTTGGCTTCTATAGAGGGTTTTTTTTTGGATCTGGCCAATTCTTTTTTGACTTGCTTTGTATTGTTTTAAATTTTTTTTTGTTTATTTTGTCATCATTTGGTTAGTATTAGCTTTTAGTATTAAAACACTTAGGGTCTATATTATCTACTAAAATCGCATGTTTCAGTTTTATATTGATTATTAGAAATTTAGAGAAAATCATTATGATTTGTAGTTTAGTTTCTTCTAGACTATGTTCTCATTCTAGAGTTCTAATTCGTCTTACATTCGGAAATTTTTTTTTGCAAAAACCATCATGGTATTAATGTTTTAAGATAAAAAAAATTTTATTTTTGTGGTGTTGTTTCCTTTCTCCTCATTTTCTCTAATCATTTTTTGAGTCTTCTGCCGTTTCATTCTCCTTTTGTCGCTGGTGATCGGCCTTGTGTCAGCACCGTGCGACTGTAATTTCTCTTGTATATATGTATATTCTCGGTTGCTTTATCTCTTCAATTGTTTTTCTCGGGTCCTTTGTAGTCGCCTGTCGTGGTGTAGTTTTCCAGACGTCATGCATCTTTGTACCTCCCTTGCTTTGGCCGTCATGGGGGTTCCGCTCTCTTGAAGCTTGTATGCTCTGGTTTTTTCTAGTGGTTGTTCTTCAGTGGAATTAAGGGGTGGCAGAGGTCTGATGTTGATCTCGAGGCAATCTTCTCTCTTCGACGATGCATGTGTTTGATGGTTGCATGCACTGCGTGCTGAGTGAAGAAATTGGACTTTGGAGGTTCCATGGTAGTTGTGATAGGTATGTGAAGCTTTTGTTCAAAAGGTGGGAATGAGCACGGTGGTGTTCTAATAGGTATAAGTGTCTATATGTCAGTCTTGTATCGCGACACTTATCTTAGTCTGTGTTTCTGTATGGTTTTTGTTTGGACACAGCTGAAGAAGTGTCTTTGACGGCGGTTTGGAGATGCACGATTAAGACAAGTTGTTTCCATTACAATGGTAGCGTGTTATTTTGGTAATGGGTCTTGGCTTATCAAAAGTCCACTTGACTCTTTTTATTTTCTCAAATATGTAGTTAGACTTTATCTTGAGTGTGTAAAATTTAAGTTGTTTAATTTGTCGAGCTTTAAGTTTTAGGTACTCTAAGTATCTTAGCTTTTTTTTGTCTTATCGTCAACTTACTTATTGTTATTAAGTGGATAGGAACAAACCTTTGAAGGTACATCCCATGTATTACAGTCCCGCAACGATAAAATATCGGCTAAGCAGGTTATAAAGGATTTATTGCAGTTTATTAACATTTTCCTTTTTAGCTTTAGTGGTCCTTCTTCGGGATTTGTTCAACTCCATTTAGAAGTAGTTAATTCCTCTCTTCTAGAGAGCAATTACTCAATATAGGCTTATATTTTCTCCTTAGTGAGATTTTCTTATATCGTTTATGGGTTTTTCTTCTAATCTAATACAATATGTTGTCGATAGAAAATAAGAATAAAAAATATTTTCTGTACGATCATTTTTACGTTCGATTATCTGGAAATAAGGTATCTTATAAAATTTATTGTAAATTAGATACTTTCACTCATGATTCTACAATCTTGTCTCTATAATTAATTTAAACAAATCATTTATAATTATTTAATTCAATACTTTTAATAATTATATTATGTAAATATTTATTTTTAAATTGTTAAAAATTTAATCAATTAATAGGAAGTAAAAGAGTGGTTATTCTCTCTATAAATATTTGGTGACAAAAAACAATTAATGATTAATATTAATTTAAAACTAATTTAAAAACATATATAGTAATATAATATGTAAAAATTAGGTATAATAGAGGTAAAACAACAATACAACCACAAACCATAATTTCCCTCTTGCTAAAACTCATCGCTCCTTTCAAAAAAAATTGTTGGATTTAGCGGCCGACTATTTCTCATGCGTCGGCTCTAGTCCCTTGGTATTTAACCTAATGTTTTTCTTTTGTTTCTTCTGGGTTGGAGTGGAGTCTTGGAATTTTGGGTTTGCGTTTTCGGTGGCTTGGCAAGGTTTCTTGGTTGTTGTAGTGGAGGTAGTATTAGTCTAAAGTGATACGAAAACAACTAATGGGCTGGGTAAATGAACTTGGTTCGTTTCAATATATTTTTCAAGTTGTGCCTAATCATCATTTGAAGCTCAATCGATCTGTTGTTGGTCTGATCAGTTTTATAAGGGTCAGAAGATACTCTCTGCAATAGTTGTTATCATAGTCTGGGTTTTATATCATAGGAGACGGAGGCTTGGCTGAGTTGGAGAAGAGGTTCTTGGAGCTCAAGTTGAATCTAGCGTCTGGTTACACTATGTGTTTCTCCTCTTTGCTTGTTTAAAGTTCCCTATAATCAAGTATCAAATACTAGCATAAGATTGTAATTGGTAAATCATGTAAAACCACCATTGAGGTAATTTCAGTGATAAAGAGTTAGTAGAAGCAGTTGAAGGGGACAATCCTTTCCCTAAATGTACCGCAAGGAAACTGGGTGAACAATTCGTGTGCTTTAGGGTCAAATTAGGTGAATTGATTGACAAAGAATCAAGCTCAAAGTGTTACGAGTGGTATCAAAATTAAGACTCAAGCAATATCCACACGACTCAATGCTTCTCAGGCCAAGAATTAGCGAGAAAGGGTTATAGTTTCTCGCATTAAAGAAAGAGAGCAGTTGCATATCAAGATTTGCATCAGGTATCAGTGTAAAGTTCGAAACTTATCTAGAGTTGTGATTCTAGTTCTATGAGGTTGTGCTTTAAGATTCTCTTCAAGATAGCAATGAGAGAATCTTCTATGGCTTATACTCGTGTGGAGGTGGACAAATTTGATGGCAATGGAGAACTCACTTTATGGAAAGTAAGAATGTTGGTTCACTTTCGTATGTTGGGATTGAAATATATCTTGTTTGATGAAGATCTTCTAAAAGATTTAGAACATGCAAAAAAGACAGAAGATACGTCAACTTCAGAACAATCAAGAATTACAAGAGCAGTTATCACCAATGTAAGACAAAAAGATCCAAGGAAGGTTGAACTATAAGAGAGAGCAAATAGTGAGATAATTCCCAAAATCACATATCATGTCTTAAGAAAGATCATAACATGCGAAACAACAACAAGTATGTGGAAAACATTAGACAATTTATACATGGAAAGTTCATTATCCAATACAATCAATATGAAACTAAGGTTATATACTTTTAGAATGGATGAATCTAAGACAATAGATTAGAATATTGATGAATCCTTAGATTTGGTATCAAACTTGGGCAACATTGGTGTTACCATAACATAAAAAGTTCAAGAAATATTGCTCTTAAGATCACTCCCACGCAAGTATGATCAACTTAAAGAAACTCTCAAGTATGGGCGACAAACATTAAGCCTAAGAGAAGTAACTAGGTCTGAAAATTCAAAGGAAAGAGGTCTCATGGAATATGGAAAAGGTTCAAAGGGACATGTAGAGGGTTATTTGTCAGGAATAGAGGCATAACAAAAAAAGAAAAATGATAAATATGATAGAGAGATATCCACGAGTCCCAACAAAGGTAAAAAGAAAGGGAAATGCAAGGATAATGATAAAAGGTGTTTCATGAGTGGTAAGGAAGGTCATTGGAAGCGTGATTGTCCAGAAAGAAAGGGAAATGAGTCAGTTAATATTGCACATAAGGTTAAGGAACCTATGTTACTTACAACAAGTATTCATTATCATAAAGATGAGTGGATATTTGATTCAAGTAATTGTTTCTATATTACACCTAATAAGGAGCTTCTATTTGATTTAAAAGAATTTTCAAGAGGTAAAGTGTTGATGGTTAACAACAATTACAGTAAGCTGAAAGGCATTGGAAAAAATAAAATTACAACTAATGAGGGGTAGTTGGTAATTCTAACATATGTAAAATTCATGCATACTATGGGAAGGAATCTGATTTCTTAGAGCTGTTTAAAACAGGCAGGTTACAAATATGTGGGTGAAGATTCCATGATTCAATTCTATAAGAAAGCAACTGGACAGAAAATGATCTCATGCATACAAAGAAATGGTTTATATCATTTAGAAGGTGCAGTTTCAAAAGGGGAGTCATGTTTTGTTAAAGAAAGAGTTAGTTCAACAGGAAATGGCACTCTAGATTGGGTCATGCTGGACAGAAAGAGATGGATATGTTAGTTAAAGAAGGTTATTGGACTAACAAGAATATTCAAACATTAGGATTTTGTGAGAGTGATGTGTTAGGAAAATCTCAGAAACAAATTATTGGTAAAAGCAGGAAAACAATACTTTGTTAGCTTCATAGATGACTATTCCAGAAAAGTTTGGATTTATTTTTTGAAGACTAATGATGAGGTACTTCAGAATTTTCAAGAATGGAAGTCTAAGGTTGAAACTAGCACAGGAAAATGCTAAAATATTTAAGAACTGATAATGGATTGGAGTATTGTAATCACATATTTGAGAATTTGTGTAAAAAGGTAGGAATAACAAGGCACATGACATGCACCTATACACCATAACAGAATGGAGTTTCAGAATGGATGAATCGTACTATAATGGAAAATGTGAGGTGTATGTTAGCAGAAAGTAGAATGGATGAGAAATTTTGGGTTGAGGCTGCTTCTACAGTTGTGTACATAATAAATGGAACACCAAGTTATGAAATAGATTTAAAGTACTATAAGAATTTTTGTCAGGCACAAAGCCAAGTATTTCACATCTTAGAAGATTTGGGTGTGCAACTTATGTGCATGTGACTCAAGCTAAGACTAGTCCAAGAGAAATTAAAGGTTATTTTGTGGGTTTACTACAAGACACAAAAGAATTCAAAATATGGCTACCGGAACATGAAACATGTACAATAAGAAAAAATGTAGTGTTTCATGAAGAAGAGGTTTTCAAAGACACAAAGGTTGAAACTGGAAATGTTAACACATACAAAGTGAAAATTAAGAAGGTAAAACATCTGACTTTTTATTTGGGAACATCCGAATTCTTCAGATGCATCCCATGTGTCAGACATTTCAGTTCGAGGTGAAGCATATCATAATTCATCTCAACAATCAGGTTCAAGCACATTTGAATCATCAGATTCAAGTTCAAATGAAGAAGTAAATCAAGAAATTGGGAATCAGATGTTAGAAATAAAAAAAATACAGAGGAATATGGTTTATAGTAGAATTTAGAAGAATATGTATTGGCCAAAGACATAATTCGTAGAACAAGAAAACCACCAACAAATTTTGATGATTATGATCTAGTGGCATATGAATTATCAACATCATGTGATGTTGATATTGATGAACCAATTTTGTATAAGGAAGCTATCATCAGTGAAGACAAAGATGATTGGCTTTCAACGTGTAAAGAAGAAATGAGATCTTTCGCAAAGAATCATACATGAGAAATTGTAAACAGACCAGAAAAAGAAGAGAGTTATATGATGCATATGAATTTTCAAAAGGAAAGAAGGAATACCATGTGTTGAAAACCAAGATTTAAGGCTAGACTAGTTGCTAAGGGTTTTGCACAAGTAGAAATAGTAGATTTTACCGAGGTTTTTGCTCCAGTGGTAAATCATTTGTCAATCAAAATTTTATTATCTTTGCTTACGAATATTAAGCTATAACTAGAACAACTAGATGTCATAACAACATTCCTACATGGCACATTAGATCAAGAGATTTATGTGGAGTAGGCATAAGGGTTTATTCAAAACAGTAAACAAAGAGTATGCCTTCTTAAGAAGTCTCTTTATGTTCGTAGACACTCACCCATGAAGTGTAATAAGAGATTTGATGAAATCATGAAGTGCAAGAAGTTCAAGTAGAGTTTTCATGATGCATGTGTTTATATCAGGGGCTCAAGTATTCAAGATTTTGTCTATCTACCGATTTATGTAAATGATATGTTGGTAGCTTCAAAAGACTTATCAAATATTCATAAGGTTAAAGACAATCTTATGAGTGAATTTGAAATGAAGGACTTAGGAGCTGCTCAGAGAATATTGGGAATGAACATAATAAGAGATAGAGAAAAGAATCTCCTAACTTCACTAGTTTGCGGGACGGTCCATAGCCATGGGAAGATCCGCAAGCTTGGCTATGGAAAAGGGGAATGAAATGACAAAGGGAAAGAGTTATGATAGGGGAATCCGAATGGAAAACTTAGCCTTTGGACTCAGAAGTTCCGAATGGCTAAGTAAAATGATGGGAAGACTTGGGCAAAAATCGTGGGCAAGCTCAAAGGCTCGGAACTAGTTGGGGCAAGTTGAAGGATCGAGCTAAGGTAGTTGAGCCAGCTGAATTCAGCTCAGGTCAGCTCAAGTCAGCTTAGGTAGCTCACGTCAGCTTAGTCAGCTCGAGCTAAGTGTCAGCCAACTGAGCAAGCTAAGTGAATTGGACACTAGCTGGGCAGTTAGGCCGAGCTGGACGGTTGGGCAGTTATGCTCAACTCGCACCAGTTCAGTCAAACGCGCCTGTTTAAAGAGGCGCAAGTTGGCTTGACGGTTTCTGATCAGTTATAGGCCAAACTCTATAAATAGAGCGCCCAAGACTCATTTCCGCGCACCAGAAGATACACAGAAAAACTCTCAGAATAAAATCGTGAGAAATACTAAGGCATTGAGAGAAAAGTTTGATAGTTGGCTTGGAAGTGTTAAGCAACCAAGCCGAAGTGGAAACACGCTTTGGAAGATCATTTTGGTAAACCGATTTCCATAAGCAAAGGTGCGTAAAGACTTAGGCTAAGTTCGGATAAGGAGATGCCTGTGAAATGGCTGAATCCGAACCGGACTTATGCCTTGTCCCTTTTTCTGTATCCGTTCCTTAAGGCCATAACCGAGACTGATTGGCTTAAACCGCGATGTTTCACCGGGACCAAGTTCAATCTGGCTACGCCTTAAGGTAAAATTATCCAACTAAGCGGAATTTTAGTCTAAGTCTTGCATCATTCGGAACGTGGCTTGGGAAGATTGGGAAATCCGATCTGAGCCAAGACGAAATAAGAAAATCATGGGCCGAATTTTGAACATAAAAATCAAGAATTTAACTTAAGAATTGACGGGAATAAATGGGTTAAAAATGTGCATGCAGACTAACTGGAAGCATGAATTACGCACTAAGTAGGTTGTTAGATTACTTAATCGTTTTATGACTTTCAGGTAGTAAAGGGGATCGCGGGAAGGATTTAGCTTAGCATGAGACTGAAGGCCGAAAGGAAGAGTGGTGTACTAGACTGTGTAGTTTATAGGATCAGTATGTTTAACTTGTCATAGACTTTTTTTATGGAGCCAAGGTGCAAATATACACCGATCATAAGAGCTTAAGGTACATCTTCACCCAGCTTGAACTGAATTTAAGGTAAAGTCGGTGGATAGAACTGATAGCAGATTATGATGTTGATATCGCCTATCATCCTGGAAAGGCGAATCAAGTGGTCGATGCGTTGAGCTAAAGACGGGCTGACGTTGACCCAGGAAAAGAGATAGCAGAATTGGGCGGCATGATCATGACGTTAAGGCTGAATGCCTTGTTTGAAGATCAGGAACCTTTGGGTTTGGACGCAGAAAATCAAGAAGACTTACTCACAAGGATTCGATTGGCTCAAACTCAAGATAAGAATCTGCAAAAGGTGGCCAAAATTAGCACACCGAGTATGAAACTTCGAACAATGGGACGATTATAGTTCATGGCCAAGTTTCAGTGCCTGATTCTAAGGAGCTTAAGAAAGAAATCTTAAAAGAAGCTCACCAGTAAAAAATTTCAATCCACCTAGGGCTTAACAAGATGTATCATGATCAGAAACGATACTATCAATGGGTTGCTAAGTGTCCAACTTGCCAACTGGTTAAGGCGGAAAAACAGGTACCGAGTGGGCTATTGCAAAACCTTCCTATTCTGGAATGGAAATGGGACAATGTGGCAATGAAATTTGTGCTGACGAATGTGCTGATTAAGGTGAGCTAGCGAAATGTGCTAATGCAATGTGCTGACTGAGGTGAGTTGGCGAAATGTGCTGACGAAATGTGCTGGTTAAAGCAAGCCGACCAAATATGCTGCCAGGATGTGCTGATTAAGGAAGCAGTTTTGGCGCAAGCATAAGCATTTTCGGCGCAAGCAGAAGCAGTCAGCACACCCCGGAATGTCCGCCGTGAATCACGCCGCATTTATGGCGAAATCGGCAGTTACGCAGGGAGTTCAAAAGAGAATCCCCGCAATAAATGCCATTAAGAGGGCACATAAATGCTGGTTAGGCTATAAATAGAGGGGGTGGTGCTTATGTTAGGGGGTTCTGGTTTTGGCGCCGTCTGTGGGGAGAGAAGATAACACTTTGGAGAATTCGCTGAAGAACACTAACTCTGCCCAGAACAAGAATGGAGACACCAACAGATTCTCAAATCGGAAGTCAGCATGCTGATGCAGCAAACCAGGTGGCCTCGGTGGTGAATCAGGACTCGCTGGCGGAGCTGAAGCTGATGTTGGAGATGCTGGTGGCATCTGTTGAAAAACAGAAAGAATGAAGCAATGCTCTCATCACTCGCTTTAACAGCCACGAGGAGCACATGAAGACCCGACTTGTGACCCTGAAGAATCTCCAGTCTGATCTGGAGGTTCGCCTAGGAGCCTTGACGAGCCCGATAGGGAGAACTGCACCAATGTTCCTGACCCTGGAGAATCCCGGAGATGGTGGGAACGGAGGTACCAACAATCTGGATGAAAACCGGAGAGCTGACAATTCTTCAAACCCGAATCCGAGAACTGGTGGCCATACGGGTCCGAACTGGTAAGGTGAGAGCTCGCTGGATGCAAGTAGGAGAGCTGGCAATCCTGCCGATCCGAACCGGAGAGCTGACGCCTCTACGGGTCCGAACTGGGGAGCTGGCAATCCTGCTGATCCGAACTGGAGAGCTGACGCCCTACGGGTCCGAACTAGGGAGCTGGCAATCCTACTGATCTGAACCGGAGAACTGACGCCCCTACGGGTCCAAACTGGGAAGCTGGCAATCTTACTGATCCGAACCGGAGAACTGACGCCCCTACGGGTCCGAGCTAGGGAGCTGGCAGTCCTGCTGATTCGAACCGGAGAACTGACGCCCCTACGGGTCCGAGCTGGGGAGCTAGAAATCCTGCTGATCCGAACTATAGAGCTGACGCCCCTACGTGTCCAAACCGGGGAGTTGACAATCCTGCTGATCTGAACCGGAGAGTTGATGCCTCTACAGGTCCGAACTGGCGAATCGACAATTCGCTAGATGCTAATTGGAGAGTTGGAAACCAAAGAGATCCGAGAGATATTGGAGAGCTGCATACTCCAAGCTCCATAAGGATGAATGATGACAACCTGGGAAAGGGTTTGCATGGACAAAGAGATCGCGAGTACGATGCGCTCCGAAGATCTATTGACAAGGCGAATGTTGAACTTCTCGCTATGACATCAAAGGTCCACCGAGTCGCCAGCGCGGCTCCAGAGATCAATCTTGTGATCGCAGAGACAGAGAGGACTCCTTTCACTTCACGCATTGTAAATGCGCGGTTAAGAGACACCGGTAAGCTGAGACTCCCTATTTATGAAGGGAAGTCGGACCCAAAACCGCACATGACAGCCTTCAGGATTGCCGTCACTTGAGCTCATTTCAGCGAAGAAGAGAAATATGCAGGGTACTACAGACTCTTCGTCGAAAACCTGACAGGATCAGCTCTCGAGTGGTTTTCCCATCTCGAGGGGGATTCAATTAACAATTTCACACAATTGTCGACGACATTCCTGAAGCACTATTCCATTTTCATGGACAAAGGAACCTCGGATGCCGACCTCTGGACTTTAAGTCAAGGTCCAAATGAATCACTTAGAAGATTTATTAAGCGGTTCAAGGCCGTCAAAGCGAAGGTGTCCGGTGTATGTGAGTTGACAGCACTTGCTGCACTCAAACACGAACTCTGGCATGAGTCCCCTTTCTGTTTCGATCTGATAATTCATAACCCAGAAACGATTGAGGACGCACTTCATCGCTCCTTGAATTGGGTGATTGCCGAAGAGGAGAAGGTTGCTCTCTCCATGAAATTTAAGGCTGTAAAAGGAGCTCCCGAACCTACATTCCTGCCGAAAAAGTTCGAGAAAAAGGAGGGCAAAGAATTTCGAGGAGGCTCTAAGGGATCCCACTCGTATAATGTGGAGAAAGGGAAACGAAAGCAGGAGAGCAAATATGGACCGCGCATGCTAGGACGCATCCCAGATGCCTACTACGAGTTACACAAGTGCAATAGCCACGCCACGCACGAGTGTTTCAAGCTAAAGAATTTCCTTAGTAAAAAATTCGCCAAAGGAGAGCTGAAGGTTGGATTGGCTATTGCTTCCACCCATTTGGAGACATAGTCAACGACTACTAGAATATAGCTGTTACCAAAAGATGGAGGGTTGAAGGGTCCCATGAAGTCAATTCCCCAGACGTCAAACACTTCAAGCTCTAAAATTGGATTATGAGGCATCTCATTCCTTTTTCCAATGTTCCTAGCCCTTTGACATGGGTCGCAAGTAGAGATGAATCCATGTATGTCTTTGAACATCGTTGGCCACCACAACCCTGCTTGAAGGATTTTCTGAGCGGTCATGAATGTTGCAAAGTGACCTCCATAAGAAGAACCATGATAGTGTTCTAGAATCCCTTTTACCTCTCCTTTTGCTACACATCTTCTGAATAGTCCGTCTGAACCTCTTTTGTAGAGAAAGGGGTCATCCCAATAATAATTCTTCTTATCACTTAGGAATTTTCTTCTTCTATGCTCGTTGAAATCTTCAGGAATTGTTCCACATACCTTGTAGTTAACTAAGTCAGCATACCATGGTGCTGCTTTCGTTGTCACCACTTCGCTCTCTAAAAACGCACATGTGTGGATTACCATGAGCTGCTCTTCAGAGATAGAGTCAACAATTGACACCAAGTCATCAATCTTCATTCTTGACAGGTGATCTGTAACACCAATTTCAATACCCTTTTTGTCCACAATCTCCATGTCAAATTCTTGAAATAAGAGAATCCATCTCAGCAGTCTAGGTTTGGTGTCCTTCTTAGCGTAGATGTGCCTCAGCGCAACATGATCAATATAGACAACCACCTTGGAACCCACCAAGTAGCTTCTAAATTTTTCGAATGCGAAGACGACTGCTAACAACTCCTTCTCCGTTGTTGCATACTTTACCTGAGCATCATCCATAGTTCTACTGGCATAATAGATGACATGCACCTTTTTATCAATCCTCTGACCTAAGACAGCTCCGACTGCATAGTCTGAAGCATCGCACATGATCTTAAATGGGTAGTCCCAATTGGGAGCCTGAACTATTGGTGCAGATACCAAGGCCTCCTTGATGCGATGGAAAGCTTCTAAACACTCTGTGTCGAAGTTGAACTCGGCTTCCTTACACAAAAGCCTTGTTAAGGGTCTGGTATGACCAAGGAAGCTCTTGATGTCCCTCATTGTTTTCGGCGGTTGCAACTGCCCCATTACATCAATTTTAGCTTTGTCCACCTCTATACCCTTTTCTGAGATCTTGTGTCCTAGCACTATCTCTTCCCTTACCATGAAGTGGCAGTTCTCCCAATTCAGGACCAGATTTGTCTCCTCACACCTGGTTAGGACCTTGCACAGATTTGACAAACAGGAGGAGAAAGAAGATCCGTACATGGAAAAGTCATCCATGAACACCTCAACTACCTCCTCAATTAAATCTGAAAAAATCGAGGTCATACACCTTTGAAATGTAGCGGGTGCATTGCAAAGCCCGAACGACATCCTTTTATATGCAAAGGTGCCGTAAGGGCACGTGAACGTGGTTTTTTCTTGGTCCTGAAGATGAATGGGGATTTGGAAAAATCCACTATATCCATCAAGGAAACAATAATAAGGATGGTTGGCTAGGCGTTCTAACATTTGATCTATGAAGGGTAATGGGAAATGGTCTTTTCTGGATGCTGCATTCAACTTCCTATAGTTGATGCACATTCTATGACCGGTAATCGTTCTGGTTGGTATTAGTTCATCTCTATCATTTTTAATCACAGTGATCCCCCCTTTTTCGGGACACAATAAACTGGTGATACCCAAGTACTATCTGATATAGGGTAGATAACACCAACATCCAACAATTTTAAAATTTCCTTTCTTACCACTTCCTTCAAATTAGGGTTTAATCTTCTTTGGGGTTCAATTCTGGAGTAAGATTCATTTTCAAGATTGATTTTGTGAGTGCATAGACTAGGTGATATTCCTTTGATGTCATCCAATGAATATCCTATTGCTTTCCTAAATTTCCTCAATTCAGTCAAAAGTGATGTTAACTCATTTTCACTAAGTTCATTACTTACTATTACTGGGTATGTTGAGTTTGGTCCAAGAAAAGCGTACCTTAGTCCCTTAGGCAGTGGTTTCAGTTCCACACTTGGTGCCTTTAGTTCAAACCAGTCTTCGGAATTTTCAGAGTTCATTGAAGCTTGGGTAGTCTTTTGATTCGGTTCTTTTTCGAAACCAAGTTCTTCGGCAGCTGAGAATACTTGTTTTCTGGACTCTGGATATCTTCAAATGGTTCTCCGGACTCCACTGGTATTTGCGAATCCAAAATCCTCTTATACTCCAGACTTTCTCCTCGTAGGTCCCTTTTGTTCCCATTCTTGGTCAATGCAAGTTAGAGGTCGTCTTCCAGACCAATTTCTTCAAGGAATTCATCAGTGAGTTGATCAAATTCTTCCAGGTAGAAGACTTCTCCTCCAGCAGCTGGTTTCCGCATGACTTCTTGAATGTCGAAAGTCATATTCAACTCCTTGCCCATATTGAGCTGGATCTTTCCTTTCTGAACGTCTATGACTGCTCCAACAGTGGCCAAGAATGGTCTGCCTAAAATCAGAGGGTCTCTTGGTTCTTCACTCATGTCCAGGACCACAAAGTCAGTTGGTATTTTAGCTGCTCCGACCCGTACGGGTAGATCTTCAAGGATTCCGTGTGGGATTCAGACCGATCGGTCTGCAAGTACCAAAGATATGTTGCAAGGCTTGAAATTTCTGAAACCCAGCCTTCTTGCAACTGACAGGGGCATGAGGCTTATTGAAGCTCCTAGATCACACAAGCATTTGTCAAAAGACAAAGGTCCAAGTGAGCAAGGTAAAGTGAATGATCCTGGGTCTGCTAGCTTCTTTGCGGTAGAGGTCCTTGTGATGATCGCACTGCATTCCTCACTCAGAACTACCATTCCCTGAATCTCCTTTCCTCTCATTGTAATAGCGCCCTTGAGGAACTTTTTGTATGGAGGCATCAAAGTGATCGCATCGAGAAGACGTACTTTGATCTCAGTATCCTTCATGTATTTCTCAAAAACGCTTTTGTACTTTGCCATGATTTCTTTCTTGAATCTAGTGGGGAAAGGTAATCATGGAACATATGGTGGTGGAATGAAAGTTGTGGCTTTTGTTGCAGGTGGTTGTTCATCAGGAGGTGGTTCTGTGATCACTTCTGGTGGATGCTGCAATGGCTTCTGTGTATCAGTTATTACAGGTTCTTCTTCTTCAGTTTCTTTCAAACATGACCCCCCAACTTGGACATCACTGACCTCAATGATAATATTGTTCGTTCGTGGCGGTAACGCCTTCCCGCTGCGGAGAGTAATGGCGTTCACATGAGCAACATCATGGGGTAGGGATGTGAAGTCGCAATGTAGAGTACCAGATGAATAAGTAGAGTGTGATGCAGACATGCTTTCCATCGAAGAGATACGGGAAACTAGGGCGTCAAGTTTGGTATAGACGTCACTGAATGAAGAGTCCAACTGAGTATGAA
>OVBE01000860.1:0-18455 GCA_900406425.1 Iberis pinnata
TATATATATATATATTAATTACAAGTATGGGATATCAAGTTTATAACTATATGGTAAATGACAATCAATAAACAAAACGATAATTAATAATTTACATATTCTAAACTTTGAATTTTCTCCTCTTACTTATATTTTTTCATATTCTTTAGTGATATGTTTGAGGGGAAAAAATAATAAATTGAAAGTACTATATATTAAATAAATAAAATACATCACAAACACTTTCTAAAACATGAGATTTGCAGTTTATGATTTAGTTAAATAAATACTAAATATTAAAAAAACTGATTGTGCAAATTATGTTCAAAATCAGATTCATACATAATCATTATATGCTAAATAATTATATGAAGAAGTGTTTATTGATGTTCATGTATTCAGTATGACTTTTAAAAAAGTTTGAGTATACAAGAAATGATTATAAACTTATAATAGGTAAAAAAGTAGCTTACATATTTTTTTAGTGTTCATGTATTTGAGGATAAATATCGTTTAAGTAGCTCCAAATGGTTATTCTTGAAGTTGATAAGTTCGATTTAGTTTATATGCATTACACAAAAATGAAAATCACGAACTATTAAACTTTAGAGTTTATAAGCTTGATAATCTCGTTGAGCATTAGTGGAAACATAACCAACCACATTGTCAATAACCAACAAGAATTAGACTTTTTCAATTAAAATCTTAATTTTTTTCAAAATTAATCAATAAACACAACATGACCATTGTCATTTCATATATTATACTAGTAGATGAAGACTCTGAATTTTTGTTTATCTTAACATAATTTCTCTTTTTAAACTCAGTTTTGTTAGATTTATAATATATTGTTTTTTTAATAGTTGATTTTGAGATCTGTTTTCAAATGTAGTTTTTGTATTTAAATTTATTCATTCATTGATATAGTTTAAAATTTGTTGTTATTCAATGAAGATTGGAAATCATATTTTAAAATTCAAAGATTTTAGTTCATTTGAAATGATTTGATGTGAATTTCTATTAATATATATATATATATATATTAAAAATCTAAAATAAACTGTAGAGATTTCTAAAAAAAATTCAAAGGACTTTTATAGACATTTCAAAATCTTTGCAAATAAATCTTATAAACCTTTTAGATTTTGATGATTCTATATCAAAAAGAGTTGATTATATATGATTGATGGAAACACATTACGCATAGTTTTACTTGGATTTCAAAATCCATTATAATCTTATTATTAAAAGTAGTTTAGTATCATTAAGAAGGTGTAATTTCATAATTTTTTTTATCTTAGATTTATAAATGAAAATCTTTTCATAAAATAATAAATGAAAAAATCAATATTTATTAGATGTATTTAAATTAAATAATTCATTTTTAATATAAATTTGTACTCCACATATTACTTCACTAGTTTCCTTTTAGTTCTGGAATTAAATTGGACAAAAGTAATTGGAAGTGAATATATACACCCAAATCAACATTTTCAACAACAACAAAAAATACACACTCGATCATTTGACAATTAAAATTTTAAAATCTTAATAAAGTCAAAGAAAATATATGATAATTGACATATAAAAAGGTTATTTTCTAATCAAATCAAATGTCAAGACATTTTTCACTAATATCCACATATTCCATTCTTATTTATTCACCTTCACTCTCATTCCAACAATTCCTCAGTTTTTTTTGGTTAATAACAATTTTTTAATTTATTAGAAGCAATAGTTTAAGGAGAATTCTCAAAAATACCACAAAAAATTAGGTTTATTTTAAAAATACCACTCCCAAAAGTTCTAAAAATACCACATTTTTTTTTCAAAAATACCACAAAAATGTTTTTGTTCCAAAAATACCACAAAATTTGAAATAACTTTAAAACTTCAAATTTAAACCCTAAAACCTCAAAACCAAACCATACCCCCTTTAAAACTAAACTCTATTTAGTGAACCCAAATCCAAAATTTTAAATTCTAAACCCTAAAAATCACTTTTCATATTTATGGTATTTTTTAGACATTTGAAAGTGTGGTATTTTTGGAACTTTTGGGAGTGTGTGGTATTATTGAAATTTAAACTTCTTTTGATGGTGTTTAAAGGATTTCCTCTAGTTTTAATAACCGTCTCTATAAAAACTATATCCATGGACCATATTATATTATACTCTTACTCTTAGCTAATTCCACAATGAGATCAATAATGCTGTCACGTTGATAATTACATTATTATTATTGGGTTTATATCAAAACCCATTCTTCATTTCTCTCCAAATCCATACAAATTACTCCGATTGTAAAGAAAAAGAAAAGACTTTGGATGTTGGTTTTGTATTCAAATGATCAATCTCCAAACGATGAATCCACCAAAAGTAATCTACAATCTGTTCTTCATCATCTTCTTAGATTATGTCTCAGCTAAATCTCCTCCTTCTCCTCCTCCTCCTTTGTACCAAACCAATGACCTCTTCAAGCCAAGCTTAGCCATCATTACCGGAGTTTTCTCCATTGTCTTCACACTCACATTCCTTCTCCTTGTCTACGCTAAATGCTTCCAAAACGATCTTCGATCAGAGACTGATGGAGACTTTGACAGAGGTCATAGCGATCGTCGGTGGCAAGGACTCTTCAGTCTATCTTCTCGACTCTCAGGTCTTAACAAAGCAGCAATTGAATCTCTTCCTTTTTTCAGATTCTCTGCTTTAAAAGGATCAAAACAAGGTCTTGAATGTTGTGTTTGTTTGTCTAAATTCGAAGATGTTGAGATTCTAAGACTTTTGCCTAAATGCAAACATGCTTTTCACATTAGTTGTATTGATCAATGGCTTGAGAAACACGCTACATGTCCTTTATGTAGAAACAGAGTTTCTATTGAAGATGACTTCTCTGTTTTAGGGTTTAATAGTAGCAATAGTCTCAGAGTCATAAGCCAATTATCTGAAACAAGAGAAGAAGACTCTAATATCGAGATTTATATCGAACGAGAACAAGGAGCTACTGATGGGTCTTCAAGATTCAGTAGTTTCAGGAAGATTTTAAAGATTGGTAAAAAGGAAGAAGAATCGTTGTCGCTTGATGAACAAGGAAGCAAGAAACTTATGCATAAGTTCAATCATAGGATTGTTCTTTCAGATGGTGGGTCTAAGAATCGTTGGAGTAATTTGACTTCGTCGGATTTGACATCGGAGATGTTTTATTCAGTGTCGAGTGATAACTTTTCGTCGATGGATCGAGTGCTGATAGGTAACTTGCGAGACAAGGAAGAGATGGAGATTGAAATGAAGAGAATGTTAAAGGAAAAAGCGACTAGAGAAAGTGTGGTTGGAGGAAGCGACACCGTTTTGGCTAATGAACTAAACACACGAAGCCTAAATGATAACGTATAGCTTCTTCTTTTTTTCCTGAAAATTTGCAGTTTTCTTCATAGTTGCTGAAAAATATTAGGTCAAAAGATGATGATTATGTCGTTGTGTAAATACATGTATACATGATGGATTGATTATGAACATATTTTTGGCCAACCGTGATTTAATATATAACAGAACTAGCAAAAAAGTTAGTGATGTCATGGATTTTTTAAAATTAATACGTGGGATTTTTCTAGTAATGTGAAGCATGATGATTCAAGTGGTAGATCTATAACATGTAAACCACTAAATTTCCATACATTTTTTGTTTAGCTTTTTTTTTGTTAACATACATCTTATCTTTTAGTTAGTAGAAGATTCTTCCTCAAATTATTATATTTTTCTCAAGTATTAAACATCGTTCTCATTAGCCATCATTGAAAAACTAATCTTGAAATTTCAAAGGCCACAATCTGAAATAAGAAACAGTTGATTGTTTTGTATAATTTATTTAGAAAATGGGCATGAAGACCGATTTTTGTTATGAAGTTTTTTTTTTGTTTAGCTTTTCCCTATAGCAAAATTATAATTAATTAGTGCACAAAAAATATATATTCAAAAAATTGATTAGTAAACATGTTTTTTGTAATTATAGAATTTTAAAACATGAGCAAAAATAAATTAAACAACAAGTTTATTAAAACTAAATTTTTATTGGATTAAAAAACTTTAATCTAGTTGTTCAGACATTCTAAAAAGTGTTCAAAATTACTAGGTTGAATACTTTGAAAGAAATGATTGGCTAAAGACACCAAAATTCCAAAGTTTATAAAAAAGAACTAAATTATTGTTGGTTGTCTTATATATATCACAACATTTATTTAATTTATTTTTTAATTATTAATCTAGAGTATGTCAAAAGTAAACACTACAATCTAGGGTAAAAAATATGATTCTATTATTGTACTAAACTAGTTTTTATTTTAAAAAATTCGTTTTCAAACTTTTCCATTTTCTTCGTATTTTTCAAAATGTGTTTTCAATCTTAACACTATATTCTGTTTACTTCATTTGGTTGGTCCATATGGTTTCTAATATTTTATAAAATTATTAAGGAATCGAATATTAATTTATAAAAATTATATTGTTATATATTCGGATACTTATCAATCACGAAATGGTTGTAATTAGAAATTAACAGTCTGATTTTGGAAATACATTGTTAACTTGATAAAAACATATGGAGCTTCAAATGGTAAATTTATATATCCATACCCACTATTACCGTAATGCATATAGCACAAACAACAGAGAACTCCTTTAAAATCAGAGCTTATCAGGAAGAAGATACAAAACTTGGAGGTGATGTTGATTTCATTTGATTTCATCTTCTTTAGCCATTATCTAACATATACACCTTTTTTTTACACCACATTCGGAAAGATCTTATACCTCTTTCTCATCAATCAATATTCTAGGCTCTCTTGTTTTCTCAGCATCAAATCAATTAAAGTAGCAGTTTTACCATTCTTCAAGCCATTTTTCATCATCTTGTTCCTCTGTTTTGTCCATCGATTGGTAAGTTTCTAGAGGAAGAACTTTATCACTCTCCAGATGGCGATGAATGCATGAGATTATTTCTTGAGGAACTTGGACTTTGCGCTTACTAATTGCTTCCCAGTTAAGTCCATTAAACCAGGGATGTTTCTTGATTGTTTCAGCACCTTCTTGGCTACCGAACCGCTGATTTTCATCAACTTCAAGCAACTACAAAGAGTTGGAGACGTAGGGGTAAGTCGGTGAGATAAGAAATTCTACTTTTAATGGTTGAGAAAATTGGAGCTTAAAGATGAGACCTTAGTGATGAGATCTTCAGCTTCTCGGCTTAGAGCTTGAGAAAATTTAAGTTGGCCTTTAGCAATCTTCTGAAACGTATCTAGCTCCCCTTCTCTCCATGACCCGAATGGCATTTCACCTTCTAGCATATAGTAGATCAACACTCCAAGTGCCCACCTTTTCGAATCAACCAAGAAAAATATGTTCAAAATTACGCGAAATAAAAACAGATGAGACAACAGGAAATCGATACCAGTCAGCTGCGAAACCATGGCCTTTGCCTCGAACAATTTCTGGGGCCAAATAATCTGCATTTCCACATATTGTAAATGTTCGTTCCTCCGACAGTTTCTTGGCAAATCTGAAGTCAACAATCTACAATAAAGAGATCACAATAAGGATCAGATGGCAACAATGGATCAAATGAAACCGAAAGAGCAGAGTCATAGAGTCAAAAAACACAGACCTGTAGATAACCAGATTGATCCAACATCAGTAAATCGGGAGATAAACCTCTGAAGAGAATGCCGTTCTACATATTCCAAAATGGAAAAAGAGTAAAGTTTCTGACTACAAAATCTTAGAAATGAAAGGGATATGTTTATAATAGTTTCAACCTTGTGTATATCTACTAAGGCTGATACAAGTGAGGCAGTAATGAAACAGGCAGATGACTCATCAAGCGGAGAGTGAAGTAGTGAAGATAAAGGACAGGTAAGTGTAGTGTTCAGTAAGATGGCTGCGTATGCTTGATCAGAACAAGTGCACAAGATCTCGGGAACAAAAGCTGAGGTATTTACTGCGATTTTCATTAGATTCCGCTCTTTCAAGACTTGTGCCTCTTTACCTAGCTTCTTTACCTTTTGTTTTGAAAATCTTTTCAAGCTGAGCAAACTTTCTCTATCTTTCAATTGCACGAGCCCAATCTCACTATACTCCGTTGAACTCAAGCATGCTTTCCATTCCTGGATAAAACCGATAATACGTAAACTTGAGGAGTACTGTTTTGCCATTGATGTAGAGTTAGATTGCTTACCAGGTCTGCAAGAATGGCTTTCTCAAGAGCTGTTGTATCAGTAACTTTTGCAGATTCCTTCAACATATCGAAAGAAGAATGTCTTGACCTAAACAAGAAAAAAGCCACCAATGAAAACTGTAGAGCTGAATCAAGAAATAAAGGGCCTGAAGAAAATTTCTATATCATACTTGTGAGTGTCGTCTGAAAAATTGGTCAGAGGGCCAACTGCAGAATCGAAATTTTCTTTTGTTAAAACCAGGCAGACCACTTCCCCCACTGCGACTGCACTTAAGGAATCTTTGAGTTCACCAAGAAGAGCCCATTCACCAAAGTAACTTCCTTCTTGTTTTTCAATGGAGATTTCTGTTTCGTTTTCAAGATTCTCATAATTTTTGTTGATTTCAGTTTTAAGGCTTGAAACATTTTGACTCCCCAATAACTCTGTACCGAAAGTAATTCGCACGCGTCCCTTCTGGATAACATACAAGCCATGAAGCTTTTCATCCTATATATTGACAAAACTATATGAGAAAAATTTATGTTGGAGTAGAAAGATTCGTCATCTTAACAAAGAGTAAAACTAACTTCACCTTATTAACTATCGTTTGTCCATCGTAAAAGCAAGCTTCGGAAAGAGATTCTGCTACATGGCTTAGTTGCAAAATCGTAAGACGGGAAAGAAGATCAACAGAATGAAGAAGCTTCAAGGATACCAAATTTGCAAACTCAGACATCAGAACTCCTCGAAAATCTTCTCTTTTTAATGCCCACAATGTTCCACTCTCCACAGCACGTACAGAAGCCTGAAGCGGCTTGTTATGCCTATGTCATCATATATCGTGAGAAACTACATTAGACAGAGAATGCTTTCTTTTCCTGAGCTAATAAGAAAAGTGCAGAAAACTCACATCAAGGCTAGTTCACCAAACGATGATTGTTTCTCAGCTGTATACCGCTGCAAGATCCTAGGCACCTCACCATTCTTTTCATCCTAACATCGATCGCCATTTAAGCACAGTGTCAGTACTTCTCAAAGCTGCTCACAACTGAAAAACATACTATCGAACAAACCTGAGTTGCCAGGACCTCGAATTCTCCACTACCCACAACGTAAAAGCAGTCCCCTTCACCCCCCTGCAAAAGAATAAACCAGAGAGATTACGATATCAGATGCTTATTGTTTTGATGCAGAAATTGTGACCAAGATGAATATGCTTTGACCTGTTTCACAACAACATCCCCTGGATTAACTTCAATCCTCTGCATGCAATCCAGTAAAACCTGGCACTGAGAATCAGTGAGTTTCTTGAAGAGGAAATGGTCATGCAACACCCGCTCAATGTGTGCCTGAAATGAGACATTTGAGCTTTTAGCCTCAGATTTCAATAATGACTGAAGGCATTCCCACTTAGAGGAGAAAAGGCGAATCAAATATGCACTCTTACTTCTTCTTCCCAAGTTTTCCTATGGGCTGGAGATGGAGGAACCCAAGCATGTCCATTCTCTAGTGAACTCTCAATGGCGCGTATCCTGGCCCGAGATAGATCATGCCTCACACGTTGGTTTTTAGAATTCCATTGAAAGGTGGAAGGAGATTCTGAACCAGTCAGCTCCACAACTTGTGGAATCGGAGGCTGCAATAGAGTCCCTGTACTCGTCAAGTGCCGAGGAGTATCCTAAGAAAGATCCAAAATCTAATCTCAGCATCAAGAAAATATAAGATAAGATGATATACGATCTACAAACATACCCCTTCCTTACATCTTTTAGCCCATTAATGTGCACGACAATGATGGTTATATCATCTGTACGAGTTTCATACTGTAGCCATAGCCTATATGATTCAGCAACAATGGCAGCACAAGCGTCTTGAGGATCCTTATGTTTTGCAACCTGAAATAAAATTGATATTTTGTGAGACTACTTCTATTTACAGAACGATAATGAGCAAGACCATGGAGGAAAAGAATACCTTACCATGTCAACCACAGTTTGACTAGAGATGAACTCAAAGACACCATCACTAGCAACCACAAAGAAAGGATTATCCGGTGAGAGCTCAACAACGGCAATCTCAGGGTTAGCAACAACTCCAATAGTCTCTGCAATAGAATCACCAATACTCCTCGTAAAAGCAGTTCCTGGATACATTCCATTAGGCACCCAAAGTCTAGGAGGGTCTCCATCATCATCTTCCTCAGTACCCCAACACTGAACATCAGGATTTTTCAAGCCTTCAATTTGATCAAGCGTAAGAACTCTAGCTCCACAAAGCTTAACCCTATCATGTTCATCAAGTCTAAACGGAGTTTGATCAATAGACAAATCAACAGCTACAAGATCACCATCTCTCCTCTCAGCTAAAACCGCCCTAGAATCACCAGCATTCGCCACATATATTGTCCTCCCTCGAACCAGAACCGTAATAGCCGTTGTTCCACTCATAGTATCATCAACCAAATCAGCATGTAACTGAGAATTGGTGGTCAAAAAGGCCGAATTACAAGCCTCTGTAGCATCTACACGAAACCTATTATGTCTAAGAAGATTCTCACACAACCTACGCTTGACAAACTGCGAACACTGTGCACCAAACTCACCATGGCCATCAAATACACCAAAGAAGTGATCTTCAGAGTTACTCCCAAAAGGCGTATGAATAGCCAAACTATCTTGATTAGCCTTGTCAAGAGCATCAGGATAATAACCTCTTTGAGACAAAAACGAGTATCTTAATTCATAGTTAGAAGAAGGGATTTTCACAATCCTTGAACCATCTGGTGGTAAAAACTGAGCAGAAACCCTAGAAAGACGAGTGATTTCCCATTCCTGATCTCTACTCAAGCTCAGCTGGTCCCCCACTGCATCTGAAGAGAAATTGAAGACCGGATTGTCTTCCTCAGCCGTCGTGGTGCCTCTCGCCGGAGGCTGTTGACGAGGCTGCGTAATACTATCATCTTTGGTGGCGCAAATCTGACCAATGCAAGTTTTGGAATAAGCGCAACCCATCACTAAGAAAGAAGAACAAAGAGAAGGTGAAAACCTTCGTAAAAGCTCATCAAAGAATCCAAATTTCAGAAGAGAGTAAGGGAAGTCCAAAGAGTTTCTTCACTTTCTCAAAACTTTCCCGAGAAATTTTCGAAAAGGACAAAGAGAATGTGGCTTGAAAAATCTATTGAAGATACCGATGAATGCAAAAAAAAAAAAAAAAAAAAAAAAAANACAGAGAAATGGAAGATTAGAGAGTTTCGGTGGACTAAACTGAATCATACAAATTTCTAAAAAAAGTTTGACAGCAAAAAAAATAATATCTCTGGAAAAATCTTGAAAAAAGAATGATTCAAGATAATAGAAATTTATTTTCGAAATTCATCATTATTCTAAATACTAATATATATATATATATATATATATGTTTTTACATGGTTGATAACAAATATATATGCATATTTTTCTTACATGAAAGTAAGAACCAATCAAATAGCTGAAATATAGTTGGATATAGATGAATAATAACACTACAGTAGTTATTAGATGTTTTATTGTCTCTTTTTTCTTTCTTTCTTTTTAGTTGTAGAAACTTTTTCAATACTAGATATATTCTTACAGTTTTATCTTTCTGATCACTTTTGAATTTCTGTTTGTGTATCTCATATAAAGTTACAGTGTCTATTGTCCAAAGTGTTAATTAGTTGGGTTGTACAAATTTTTTTTACAACTTTACTATTTTTTTTGTGCAATCATGTTTTATGGTTTTTATTTAGCTTTATATTTTTGCTTATAAAAATACCGCAATATGTTATGTTTTTATATATTATATCTGGTGAGTTATAATTTTAAAACATTTTTTTATATAGTAAGATATTATTTAGAATTTTTTGAATTATAAGTATTTTATGGTATAAAATTAGTTAGAAAGTGTGTTAAATTTGAAAATAAAATACTCCTTTTTGGTAAAGGATTTATTACTATTATTTATAGTAGATATAACATGTCCAAATATAACCGAAATTTACAATTAGCCCACAAACATAAACAAATCTACCACCCTCGGCTCATTTTCTAAATCTGGGTTAATCTTTCTAAAAATAGTATGGGTTTGAACCCAAAAACATTATGTAAACCCTAGAAAAAAAAGGAGAACCTAAAATCAATTTTCTGCCGCTGGCGAGCTGCAGATCCACCAGAGTTACTTCTGACGATTTGGCAGCGAGCCCAAAATAACTTCAAACTGTGCGTTTGCCGAGATCGCTTGAAAGCTACCCACTCCGACTAGAAATTTTGGATATAGAGAAGACGATGGTCAGTGGAAAGAAACATCACGGCAAGGTGAGAGGAGACAAAATAGATAGCTTTTCTTTTTTTCTTTTTTTAAACTTCCATTATTATTTTTCTTTAATTAAAATATATAAAAAAGAAGAATATATTTGCCTAACATTTTTGTCATTAATATATTTTCACATAAATTATGTTTAGTAGTTTTTGGTCGTCATAACCGAGTGTCTAAGTAATTCTCTCCTAACTAAAAATGGCAGGATTCGAACTCTGATTGATGCAATAGATGTAGAGGTGACTACCATTTGGTCACTTAATCATTTGAAAATTATGTTTAGTTTTATAATGCATTTTGTGACTAATTATATTGATTGGTAAATATATTTTGTAAATCATGACTAGTTTGATCTTTAAAGGATTTGATTGAAAGGTGAATATATGTATAAATCATGAATGGTAATCACACGTCTTATGAATATGTCTTGTGAATAATAAATACATTTGACGAACATGTATGTTGTGAATGAAATAAGTAAAATGTAATGATTTTTGTCATACATAAAACATATACGTCAATTATAAATTAGATATAGCTATTGGAGGTTTAGACTGGTAACATTATAAGAGATGGTATAACAAACTATCTGGTTGTTGCACTTGACGATTACATTAAAAATTTTGGTAAATCAAACGATGTTGCATACTACAAAAGAGATCAAGACAAGGACGTCGAGAAAACTGGAGGTAACTATGCGTGTTGAATCGAACAGAGCTTTGATCACCTTTTAACTTAAAAGTTCGATTGAACTGAACAAATGGAAATTGATTACAATTTAAATGTTTGACTCCACTAAGTTAGAAAGAAGCTGTAACTAATTTAGTGGTTCCTATAAATAAGGCAATCTAATTAACTAAGCTAATTAAGATTAAAAAAAAAAACAGACAAATAACTGAACAATAACAGACCAACATTTAGACTATATGCTAACTAATATTAAAGACTTGCATCTTCAAATCTTCTCATAAACTGAATGTATCTCTTCATTTTAACCTTCTTATTTCTCCTTCATTCCCAACCTATCTCTCAATTACTCAAATTTGTCCAGCTTGATTGCCTTTGTCATTATGTCCGAGAGCTGCACTTGAGTTGAGCAATACTCCAAAGTAACCACTCCTTCATTTACCAGATTACGCAAGAAATAGTACATAACATCTATGTGTTTGCTTCTCCCATGTAAAACTAGATTCTTGACCAATTTGATTGTTGAGTTGTTGTCAGAGTACATCACAGTGTCCTTTCCTTGCTCATTCCCAATTCACCTAACACATTTCTCAGCCATATACCTTGGCAAGCTCTATTTGAAGCAGCTATAAACTCGGCTTCAGTGGTTGATAAGATGACTATTGATTGCTTCTTCGAAGCCCATGCCACAACTTCTCCTACATACATGAATACATATCCATATGTGCTCTTCCTATTATCCACATCTCATGTATAGTCATTATTTGAATAACCCACTAGATTCACACTTTTCTTTCTCTTGTATTGTATCTCATAGCTCTTGGCCCCTTGAATGTATCTCATTATACGTTTGGCTGCCAGCAAGTGTTGTTCCCTTGGCGTCTCCATATACATGCTTATTAAGTTTACAGAGAATGTTTAATCAGGTCTTGTAGCAGTTAAATATCTTAGGCTTCCCATAATCTGTTTGTATTGAATTGCATCCACAAGTGAACCAAATCCATCCTTTAAAATTTTTTTTCCAGGTACAATTGGATTCTTAACTGAGTTATAATCTTTTAATCCAAACCTTCTTAGTGTGTTCTATGCATATTTCTTCTGACCAATGAATATCCCTTCATCATTCTGTACAACTTAAACATCTAGAAAGTGTTTCATGTTTCCCAAATTTGTCATAGAGAAATCACTCTTCATTGAGTTTTTAAACTCCTTCAGCATCTCATTTGAGTTTCCAATGTAGATCATTTCATCTACATTTAGGCTCACGATGAGGACTCCT
This sequence comes from Iberis pinnata, assembly GCA_900406425.1. Taxonomy (NCBI): domain Eukaryota; kingdom Viridiplantae; phylum Streptophyta; class Magnoliopsida; order Brassicales; family Brassicaceae; genus Iberis; species Iberis pinnata. The sequence goes on from OVBE01000860.1 coordinate 12,483, forward strand.
TTTTCACCTATTTTTACAAATAGGGTGTGCTCGCAGTAGCACTTCTTAAAGTCTTCTCCCATAAATTTTTCTTCAATGCGACTATACCAGGTACTGGGAGCCTGTCACATATTATACAAAGCTTTGTTTAGCTTGTATACTTTGTCTGCTTCATCCTTTACTTTATAACCAATTGGCTACTCAACATACACATCTTCCTTAAGATCTACAAAAAGGAAAGCACTCTTCATATCAAGTTGATATATGTACCATTCATTGCTTGCTGATGTTACATGCATTAGTTTGATGGTGTCCCATCTAGCTACACGTAAAAACACCTCACGAAAGTCCACTCCATGTGTTTGGTGATATCCTTTAGCTACTAGGCATGTTTTGAACTTCTCTATTTCACCTTTCTCATTGAATTTTTTTTGTAGATCCATTTCACTCCAATCACCTAAGTTCCGTTGGAGCTTGAACAAGTTCCCAAGTTTTATTCTCTTATGTGGATTTCATATTTTCCATAGCCTTTCTCCACTTATCATTCTTCACAACTTCTTCAAATTTATCAGGATCCTCTTCCGTTACCAGTAGAGCAATCATTTCTTCCACAGCTTCCTCTAAATACAGTGACATTCCTTCACATACGAAATATTTCACCCAGGGTGGTGCCTCTCTGTTTCTTCCTCCTCTTCCACTTTGTGTTTCATTGCCACTGCTATTAGCTGTATCATTGTTATGATGATCATTTGATTGATCATTTGGTTCTTTTACACCACCGTGTTCCACATTTTCTTTTGTTCCCTCTTGTTCTTCATTACTTTCTTCTCCTGATTATGTGATTTGAGGTTCAGGACTCTCTACAATTTCACCAAACAATTCATCCCAGGAGATGTGTTGTCTCCTTCCTTGTTTGCCCAACTTCAACCTTTAAGCTCATCAAATACTATATCTCTACTGATTATTATCTTCTTACTTGATGGATCTTAGAGTCTATATCCTTTTTACTCTTTACTTATCTTAAACAACACACATCTTATGCTTTTTTCATCTAGTTTAACTATTTTTCATATGGTATCAATGCATATGACACACAATCAAAGACCCTAAGGTGTTCAACAGAAGGAGTTGCATCACCTAATGTATTGGTTGGACTCTTGTTCAGAATGTGCACTACATACTGAATAGCTTCTGGCCAGAACTTTTAAGGCACACTCATTCCTACCAGCATGCATCTAGTCATATTGAGAATTGTCTTGTTCTTCCTTTCTGTAACTCTGTTCTGTTGAGGAGTGTATGATGTGGTGAGTTGTCTTTTGATCCCATTTTATGTGTGGTAGTCTTGAAAAACATTAGAGTTATACTCTCCCCCTCTATTCGTTCTTAAGAAAATCAAGTTTTCACCTCTCTCTCTTTCTGCTAATTCTTTGAACTCCTTAAAGACTTGAAATTCTTATGATTTCTCTGAAAGAAAGGTTGTCCACCATTTTCGACTGAAATCATCAATAAAGTTAATGATATACCTCTTCCCACTCTTTGAGGTTGGTGCAATGAATCCACATATGTCGCTATGAACTAGTTCAAGTCTCTTACTTGGTTTCCATTCACTATGCTTTATTATATTTACTCGAATATGCTTTCCTTTCATGCATATTTCACACACGTATTCATCAAACTTAATATTTCTTAAGCCTGTAACCATTCCCTTATAACCAAGCTCTTTCAAGCCACTATGACCCAAGTGGCCATATCTTCTGTGCCACTTTGTGTCTTTCTTTTCAACAATTACCTAATACATTGTGCTTCATATTTTTTCCCCTTCAAAAATATCTGCATACATAACAAACATCCTGTTTGCAGTCATCATTGAGCTCACTAAACTTCTTCTTTGTCCTTTGTGCTAGATTTCACATTTGTCATCTTCAATAATGATTTTGAGACTCTTTTGCTGAAGTTGTCCAATACTTAGCAAGTTGTTCTTTAGCCTTAGAACATACTACCTTCGTTCCTAAAAGGATGACGTTTTAGCTTTTTATTTTTGTTCCACAATACTTGATGTTTAGATAAAGTTAATATGTATTTATGGTATTGGGAATCACACCTCACAACTATTGGTTTTACTTTTATTTTTAACCAGTATTGAATGGAGATAGATAATAATTAGTGTTATTAAACTAATGGATAAATATTAGAAAAAGTAAAAGTTAGTTTTATTAATATGTGTGAAAAATTCAAAACATCAAGTATTCAGGAACAGAGGGAGTACTACACTTAGGTGATTAGCTGAACCAATCCATTTATCTTTAATCCGAGATCTCCTCTTCCAACCACCTCCATTCTCCTATTGTCTCCAAGTTTGACAGTTTGACACTGTCTAGCCTGGTGAACTATTCCTTTGTCCCACACATTTGTTGCTGCAGCCAGAGTCCAAGAACCATATATTCTCTTATCCTCTTGTCTTCTCAAGATCAGCATAGGCCATTAACAACACATCCTCTTCTAACTCTGCATAATTGGCATTTATGTCCTAGTTGGGACACTCATTTTTGAAGTGTCCAAGTTTGTGACATTTGAAGCATTCTATCATGTTCTTTTCAAAATCTAGATTTCCTCTACCTCTTCTTCCTCTACATGAGTATTCTCCTCGTGATTGATACCCATTTCTTCCCCTTTGATAGCTTCCACATCCTCTGCCATCATCAAACCTTCCATATCCTTTCACCTTCAGGACATTATCATCTCTGACTGGTTTACGCATGTTCTGCTCCTACACTAGTAGAGAGCTTTGGAGTTTATCCATAATAAGGCTTGTAATGTCTTTATATACCTCAATTACACACACCATGTAAGTGTACCTCTCAACCAAGGTTATCAGTATTTTCTCCACCACTTTGAAGTCTGATACCTTTTCTCCAAGACTCCTCATGTCATTTACAACCAACATTACCCGAGAGAAGTAATTTGTAATGGTGTTCTCTTCTCTCATTTCCAAGACTTCAAATTTTTTGCGAAGTCTTTGTAGCTGTACACTCTTCACTCTCCCATTTCCTTAATATTTCACCTTCATAGATACCCATATGTCTTTAGTAGTGTCTTTCTTTGCAATGGATTTCAGAATTGTCTTGTCAATGGATGCAAAGAGATAATTATTCACTTTGAGATCCTTCAGCGTCATCTCGGCCAACTCAGTTCTTTGAGGACCAGTCAAGATCACATTTTTCCCTAATTGTGTGCAACCTGTTTCAATCAAATCCCACCACTCTTTGGATCTTTGCATGTTCTCCATAAACATGGACCAATGTTCGTAGTCTCCATTGAATTTGGGAATACTAACCTCTTTCTCACTCATCTCTTTTGTTTCAGATTGTATCAAATGTTAAGAAACCGATCTGATACAACTTGTTGAATCAAACAGAGCTTTGGTTACCTTTTAACTTAAAAGTTAGAATGAATTGAACAAAGGGAAACTAATTACAGCTTAAACGTTTGACTCCGCTAAGCTAGAAAGAAGCTGCAACTAATTTACTGCTTCCTAAAAATAAGGCAATCTAATTGACTAAGCTAATTAAGATAAAAAAACAAATAAATGAGTAATAATATACCAACATTTAGACTATATACTAAGCTAATATTAAAGACTCGCAGCTTCAATGCGATCTCTAAAGTTCTTGCAGCTCGCTATAGTGTTCTTCTCTCAGATGTGGACATTGCCTTTCTACATAACCTATTTAGATATTTATACAGAGACATTAATGTAGAGTCAATGAGTGATGGTTGTGACAATAGTTTTAAGTTATGGGTTCAAAAATGTGTTTGATGAACCAGTAATGGGATGCAATTTTTTCTATCTAAGGCCTATTATTCCATCAATCGAACTGCTTGATCGCGTAGCATATAGGCTCTCCAAGGCAAACTTGTGGGACCAAGCGGTTTACAAAAAGAGTCGTGGATATGTAGGAGTTTTTGAATAGTAAGGTCTGTTTCAAGACCGTGAGAGAGACCATGAACTGAAGAATGTGAAACAGTTATAGCTTCTCAGTTGGTTTTGAATGATACATTCACCTGAATAGCATGTAGGTTTAAAATTTCCCTAGTTTCTTGACCTTTGTGACACTAATCCTATATTTTCGATTGTTTCCTTTTTATGCTTTTGGCAGTATTTTTAACTTTGTGTATATCATCTCTAATACCTCTCTGAGCTGGTTGTATTTTAAGACTTTCATAGTTCCAGTTAGAGGTGGGCATTCGGGTACTTGTTCGGATTTTGGTCGGCTTTTCGGATAAGAGGTCTAAAACCCGCTCAGATATTTTATAATTTTGGATCGAGTTCTGGTATTTTAGCTTCAAATTCGAGCCGCATCTCCAGTGATGGAGGTGGTGCACCCTTCCACGACCACCTCACACATTAACTACAACTTTTGTCCGCCAGATCGTCTTCAAGCGTGGGTCTCCAGCTTGGAAGCTCTTCTCCTCCGGCGTGACGGCTCACCTGAGATGAGACCTCTCTTTGGCGCAACCATTTATCCTTTGTATTCACATCTCATGGTGGGATCTTCTCGGGCGGATCTTTCATTGATGATGGACACTAGCAAGTGCCTTATTCCTTTGATAGAGTAGTCAAAATTAGTCTATCTCTATCAGACCTCGTGCTAGTAATTCTTTTGGCCAATCATGTCTCTCGACATCAACCCCAGATGCCGTTCACTTCCTTTTTTGGTGAGTTTGAATCATTTAGAGGTACAAATTCAAATTAGTATGCCACTTTTGTCTCTGTTTTGTTCTTGGCCAAGTTTAGTCAAATCTGGACTCGTGATTTTCCCGTTCCGTGTAAGCATCTCAGATTTCTCGTTCCTCTCCCGGTGATGACCGATAAACAACACCTTTATTCCAGTCTTAGAATTTTTGTTCATCTCTGATACGACATTGCCCTTAGCGTTCAAACTTCCTGGGCTAATGTAAAAGTTGTTTCCATGTCAGACCACATCAACAATATGAACTGAAAAATGCCATTAAGAACAAGAATTTTTATAGTTGGAGTAATCATTTACAAATCTGAACCAATTCCAAGCCATTTTCAAGAAGTTTTACCTGCATCAAGAGAGGTCTTAAGGTACCTCATTCTTCATTTGGTGCATTCTCAAATCAAATGGTTTTTTCATGTCGAAATCTTGCAATTCTGGAGAAACAAAACTTCTTAGGTTTTTAAAAATAAATCCTTTTAACACTTTATTTCAGTCGGAGTAAGGAGAGATATTTTATCTCATCCTCCCTTAGGTAAAGAATTCTACCTCCATCATATTCCTCTCATGGAAAGAAGAACTTTCTCCATTTGAAAAAATAATAATATCTTGCATGTTTCTGACCGCATTAAGTCCTTATGGAGATTTAGCGGCATTCGCATTAGCGATTCTAGGAGGTTTTGAATCTTGGTCAAAGTCATCTCTGACGATAACCTTCTTCCATGCAACAATTTATTTGAGGTTGAGCATTTAAGTCAAGTGTATTTGCATTTGAGATTTCATTGTGGTTCCTGTACGTTCACGCTTATTCTTGTGTAACCATCTAAATACAGAATGAAATAGTTTCGATAAAAAAACGAAATATACATTGTTACAACTCGAAGATTCTATCTACATATATATAATATACATGGTGAAACAAACTCACTAGTAATATGAATATCGATTCTTGTACAATAACCAAAACCCTAAACAGCAAAACACCCTAATTCTTACTTTTGAAATGCCATAAACTTTTGTGTTCAGTTCATATCTAAGTTGTTTCGCATCAAACCTCATATGTTCACGAGAGTTTGACAAAGAAAGTTGCTTTATTTTTATTTTGGTGAGATAAATTGGTATAACATGTATCTTAAAACATAAAAAACACAATTCTCGAAGTGAAAATACTGCTAAAAAATATGGGTTAACATAAGTACATCCTTAGACTTTACACATCCAAATTATTTCTCCCCTTCCCCCCCCCCCCCCCCCC
>OVBE01000860.1:18462-42848 GCA_900406425.1 Iberis pinnata
CCCCCCCCCCCCCCAACTTGTTAGCTCTTTAATCTGCAACTCAAACTTACACTCCTCTTTACCGATCCCCTAAACTTTTCAACCTCATCAATTTTCCACCTATGCTATTACTTAGGCCAATTTACAATTATAAAACTTAAAATTGCCATTAAAATTTTGCATTTGCATTAAACCATCTTATTATACACCCAGAAATCCAAATAATCTACCCAAAATTAAAGTGATATAATTCTCTAGTTTGATGTGTAATTTTGAGAAAGGTCGAGTAATGGGGAATTATAAACTACCCAATTTATTCAAGTGATATGATATGTGAAACTTTTGAGATCTTCCAATTCCACAGATGCTCTTCTTACAATTAAGAGAGAAATGGTTGTGGCTACACGAGGTATGTATAGACTCCAATCTCTTTTTGATTTTTAAGTATTTTTTGTTATGGTTGAAGAGAGCTTTTTTACCATTTTGTTGAAATTTTGTAAAATTTCTCATCTCTTGATTGCTCTGGGATCATTATGCTTTTTTCCTTCTAGTAATTGTCAGTTATCTCAAGTGTTAAAGATGGTAAGAAGTAGAGAATAAGATGTGTTTGTGATGGTACAACTAGACATGAGGGTACCTACTCATCATTATCAGCAACTTTCTGTTGTTGTTTATCACACGTCTGTATTTCATATAGGCGTTTGTTTGCACTTAACACTAATTTTTTAAATGATTATTAAGAGCATAGATGATCGCATGTGCTGGATTAAAGAGAGACACATACGTTTGTTAACAAGGTTCGATTTCCCTACATCCCGTGACCTTGTCCAGAGCCACATCCACTAGAACAAGAATACATTTGTATAAGGTACAACATCCTACCATGCTACCATTCTTTTCTAATGATTTGAAAACGACTAGAGATCTATTAAGTAGTTAACTTAATTAGTGCTACACAAACCTAACTCCATGTTATTTTTGTCCCAATAGCCCAGTCTTCTGAATGGACGTCAACAGCCTGTTATTTTTTTCCCGAACGAATCTCTCAACCTCTGGTTAGCTCTTACTCAACCCTGAGCCTGCCCTCATCTTGAACCCAACCACTGTTTTAGTTCCACATCGATCTGTAGAACGAACACTCCCTTCTTCAGCTTTCTGTTTTCTTCAGCCTTGAAGAAACAAGTCAAATGCCATAGATTCAGAAGAGTTGAAACCTGTACGCCTCAAACTCCTCATCTATATATACTAATATAAAAACCTAGTTCTTAGGATCTCCAAAAAACTAACCAAAAAGATATTCTTTCTTCCAAAGATTATTATTTTCTACAATAAAATCTTTCTTCCAAAGATTATTCTTCTCAATAAATATGTAGGATCTTGATGCACAACCACGTCATCAAATCCTAGTTGTAGTTTGTCAACCAATCGTTGTACCACATCAGCAACCTGTTGTGACATGTCATTCAGCGTTCTGTTCCATGTCATTAGACTACTTAGATAGGGGGTTGAAAAAAATTATTCAACTACTTAATACCTACAATAGGGGAGTTGAATGAAGAACAAAAATGAGGTGGCATAAATGGGGTTGAATATATTCAACCGAGTTGAATAACAACTTTTGGATCACATGATGACACGTGTCATCATGAGATTGGTTGCCAAAAATTAAATATTTATTATATATAGATAATGTTAGGTGTTGAATTTCTATTGGGTCTTGAGATCCTAGATTTTTTTTTTCACCCAAATTATTTGTGCTCAATTATTGTATAATAAATTATTTTTTATATTTATAAATTTTATATCAAAATTCACAAATTTTCCCCTCTATAAATAGAAACTTGTTTCATTTGAAAACTTGTTTCATTTGATTTGGATACAAAAAAAAATTATCAATGGATCCCAATAATAATCCTTTTAATACCCAAAATTTTACTAATTACCCTTTTAACTACCCAAATCCCAATAGTTATCAATCTCAAAATGATCTTCTAATCAACCTCAAAAAATACCGAATTATGGTTTTCAACCAAATTTCTTCATGCCGTCGGCTATACCAAACTATCGTCCACATTATGGATCGATGCCTTATTTATCTCAACCGCATCATTTTTCTTCTACTCCAATTGAAAATGAAATCTTATCGAATATTTGAGCAACCAAATTTCTTGAATTTTCTACACAAGTGATTCTTGATGGCATGGCCGATGTTCATGGAGCTACTCGAAATGTTGATGATTCAAATCGTCATCGTTAGAAAAGCCCCAAATGGACCACTGAGAAAATTTGGTGTTACTGAGTGGGTGGATTAAATTTGGGACAAACAACGTTGTTGGTTGAAACCAAAAAGGTGAAACATATTGGGGGTAAAATTGCTGACTTTTGTAATGAACATTGCTCATTTAATCTTCCACGTGATGGAAGTTCATGTAAAAATCACTACAACTACATGAACCAAAAATTGGGCAAATGAATTGACGCTTATGATAACGCTAAACGTCTTCAACAAAGCGGGTGGTCGGAGAATGATGTATTGGAAAAAGCGCATGAATTATATTCAAGTGCTAACAATGGCCATTTCAATTTAATGTCTGAATGGGAGGCTATTCGTGATCAACCACGTTATATGAGTCAAGTAGGAAGAAATATTGGCTCTACAAGTAGTGGATCTAAAAGATCCCGTGAGAGTGATCTAAGTGACTCTGGCTCTATAGAATATAGTGCTCGTCCGATGGGGAGGGATGCAGCTAAAAAAAGGGTAAAAACAAAGGCAAGGGAGCAGCTTTAGAAGTGGTCAAGGAAAAGTGGAATGAATTCAAACAATTCAAGGAAAAAGAGTTATAACGATTGACAAAAAATAACCATGGTGCAAGAGGAGGCAAACAAATTGATGAAAGAAAAGACTCTAGCTAAGAAAATGAAGATGTTTATGAAGCTTAGTATAAAGGAGCACCTCGATGATCAGAACAAAGAGTTGATGGAGAAGTTAAGTCACAATTTATTTGGAAATTAATGTGTGTGTTTTTATGCTTTAATAATGTGTGTTTTTCTATTTATGTTTTAATAATGTGTGTTTGTCTCTTTATGCTGGTTTGATCTAGTAGATATGTTTGACGAGTTTGGACTTGATGATGTAGGATTTCAAATTTAATTTGAGAAGTTTTTATTTGAAAATAAATCAGCAATACAAGAAATAAATCTGCAATAAAAAAATAAATATGCAATAGAGAAATAAATCTGCGATACAAAAAATAAATCTGCAATGCAAGAAATAAATCTGCAATACAAAAATAAATATGCAATACGAAAATAAATATGTAATACAAAAATAAATCTACAGTACAAAAATAAATCTGCAATGATAAAATAAATATGCAATACAAGAAATAAATATGCAATACAACAATAAATGTCCAATGTAAATGAAAATAAATCTCCAACATAATGCAATAGAAAATAAAATCTACAATGTAAGTGAAAATTAATAATGCTTGTTTTGTCTTCTCTACTTTAATAATGTGTGCCTAGTCTATTTAAACTTTAATAATGTAACATGTGACTTTCGACTTTTAATAGAAGAATCCAATGTTATCTATTAATTTGCTCAATTTTATATTTGTTTGGAATCCGATGATTATAAATGGGGACTCATTCTTTCATTGATGTACCACTACTACAAACCTCATCTTACTAAAAAATATATATGGATCTATCATAATTTGTTTTTGATATTGAAGCTTACAAAAGGCAATATGAAATTGAAGAGAAGTTTATCGTTAATCGATTTAGGGAGCGTCGACAAAAAATAGAGGAAGACTATGTATCTCATGGTAAGAGAACATACTTCAAAACAGATCATGTAGGGTAAACCAAAGGTTGATTGACGACTATTTTTCCAGTCAACCTACATACGATGATGTAATGTTTCGTCGGCGATTTCGGATGCGAAAACATATTTTTCTTAGGATCGTTGGGGACCTACCTAGGAGCGATAACTACTTCACCCAAAGATTTGATGCAGTCAATAAAGAAGGTATATCTCCATTAGAAAAATGTACCACAACCATGCGAATGTTAGCATATGGCATGACGGCCGACGCGGTCGATTAATATCTCAAAATAAGAGGTACTACAACATTGGAGTGCTTGTGTAGATTTTGTACGGGAATCATACAACTATATGAGCAAGTGTATCTTAGAATTCCAACTTAAGATGATTTGCAAAGAATATTGCATGTTAGTGAAATGCGCGGATTCCCGTGGATGATTGGGAGTATCGATTGCATGCACTGGGAATGGAAAAATTGTTCTACAGCATGGGAAGGTCAATATACTCGGGGGGATAAAGGAACCACCACTATTATTCTTGAAGCTGTTGCATCTCATGATCTATGGATTTGGCATGCTTTTATGGATGTCTAGGCACATTGAATGATATAAACATTCTAGACCTTTCACCCGTGTTCGATGATGTTGAACAGGGAAATACTCCAAAAGTAAACTTTTTTGTTAACCAATGTCCATATGATATGACTTACTATTTAGCTGACGGTATTTATCCTTCTTATCCAACTTTCGTTAAATCAATTAGACTTCCTCGGAGTCGACCAGACAAGTTATTTGCACAACGTCAAGAGAAATGTCGAAAGGACATTGAGCATGCGTTTGGAGTGTTGTAGGCTCGATTTAAAATCATTTGTGAACCAGCTCGCATGTGGGACATAGCCGATTTGGCTATCATCATGAGGTCTCGTATCATATTGCATAATATGATTATTGAAGAAGAACGAGATACACATGCTGAACACTGGACCGATTATGATCAATAAGAGGCAAGTGAGTCTAGTGCACGCAATCATTCTCGACTGAGGTGTTACCTGCATTTGCAAATCATGTGCGTGCTAGATCCAAGTTGCATGATTCAAATGTACATCAAAAATTGCAAGCAGATCTAGTGAAACACATATAGGCAAAATTTGGAATGTTTCGTGATTAAAAAAATCTAAATTTTTTAATGTGTGCTTTTAAGTATCTGTTTTTTGTGAGCTGAGTGAGTTGTTTGTATTTGTTATTTGCAAAAATAAATTTGTATTGTAGATTTGTTTCTTGCATATTTGTTTGCATTTTAGATTTTTTTTTTCTCGCAGATTTGTTTGTGGCCGCAAATTTTTACATCACGTCTACGTCACGAGAAATTTTTTATTAACATCGAGATTTATTTACGCTGTAAATTTTTTTTAGCAGATTTTTATTTACATTACTTTAATAAAAAGTGGTAGGGTAGGGTGTTGAATTTTATTAAATAAAAGCATTGTAAGGTATATGTGGAGGAGAGAGATGATGATGTGGAAGGTTAAAAGTAAAAAAGAGGAGGTTGAATTCTTGTTAGCATTGTACATAGTCTTTGCATGATGTGCCACTTCACCAGCACGCCGTGCCAAATCAACACTTTCAAATCTTCCAGAATATGGCGTGCCAAATCAACACTTTCAAATCTTCCAGAATATATCAAATATTCTGTTTTAGGATATCTCCAAGAATCTCTCTAAGATATTTCTTCCATGATTTTCTCAACCGAATATCTTCTTGTTAAAATCTTTTCGTTGAGATTCTCTTCCAGATATAATCTTTACAAATATTCTTCATCTTTCGAAATTTTAGTTGATTCATTCAGTGCGTTGAATCTCATCAAGATTATGTTCCCATTTAGCTTTCTGTTCCCACTCAACTCTCTATTCCCATTTATCTCCCTATTTATCAACAACGATATTTTGTGACACATCACGCACTGTAATACATAATATGTTCATTGATATCATCAGCTCTTTGATCCCGTCATCTGGTTGATTTCATCAGCGTGTTGATTATAACAAGCTTTTGATTCCAAAACTCTTCTGATTCCATTAGTTCGTTGATTCCAGAATCTGCATCTTTATTCTCTCCCTTTATGAATCAATGATACTTCACTTTTGCATCTCCAGTCAGCTTCTCGATCCAAACAACTCAGTGATCTTATCAGTCTTCTGAATCTGCATCCTTCGTTGTATTGACTGATACTCTGTTGAACCAGCTTGTCTTCAAGCTATTCAGAATCTTGTTGTAGTCATCTTTTGTATTTAAGATCAAAATCTTCACCAATATCTGATGCACCAAGCCTTTATCCAGTCTCATGTATCTTTTGCCGCATGTCTGATATCTAGCTTCTGACGCAATATTTGTTGTGTCTTCAATATTCTATAAGACATGTTTCTCAACTCAGTCAGCAATAAACTCTCAATCTCCCCCTTAGAACCCAATCTTACTAACATCACAAGGATTTTCCTCTAATGCATTATTACATTTTTCCTTATGATTCCTCGTTGGTTAAAATAAATAGTTGATAAAGCAGATAGCAGATCACTTCAACATCTCAACTAATCTCCCCCTTTTTAACCTAGTTTGATAATCAAGCAAAATGTTCTGCAGGATAATCTGGAGAGTAATCCAATAATCATAACTTCGAGATTACTCCCCCTACACCCATGCTTGGTGCACAACTATGTTAAAATCATAAACACAACCCCAATCCGACGTGGACTCATAATCATCTTCTACTTACTCCATCTGGACATTTGCAACAACGTCCCATAACACTTGCACGTCTAAACATGCTTCTATTCCTTATTGAGTAAGGAATCAAATTGTTGAATAAGATATATCACCAATTTTTTATGCATCTCTGTACGAATCTTCAATGAAATCCTCTTTTAATTCATTATCTAGAAGTTAGTCATTCGTCATCATTGGTGTTTTGGCCTTATTGTATGTTTGGAAGATTCCTTCAGCCATCTGTTTGACTTGCAAATCCAAGAAACTTGTAAGATCTCCGCTCATAATCATATTTAATTCATGTGTTATACTCTTCATGAATATGGAAGCAAGACACTAACTTGTAAATCCACCCACAACACCGTCTACATTGACCTGAATGATAATCAGATCTCTGTTTTCTTCAAAAACAAATAAATTCTTGTTCATACTTCCTTGTTGATATCCCATATTCAGCAGAAAACTTGTCAGCATTCTATACGACGCTCTTAGTGCTTGTTTCAACCTATATAATGTCCGTTTAAGCTTGAATACGTATTCAAGATGCTGAAAAGCTTCAAAACCTTTGATTTGTCTACACTTCTCTTTGTAATAGCTCATTACATAAATCACTCTTAACAAAAATTTGATGGAATCCAAAGTTCAATGTATATGTCATTTCAAACATAATCCTGATTGGTTTTAGAGGAGAAACATAAGCAAAAGTCTAATCAAATCGATACCTTGAATGTGATACTATCCATGTACAACCAATTGAACACTGTTCCTTACTACTGTAGCATGCTCATCAATCTTATTCTTGTACATCCATTTATCCACTATTATGTTCTTATGTCAATCTAACAAATATGAAAATCCAACACATAATACTCATCTCAAGTTCTTGTGTCATATTCTTCAGAGATCTAACCACCAGAATCTACACTTAGATGCCATCTACAAAGGTTTGAACACTCATCAGACAGTTGTTCCATCCAATAATGTCTTGTTTTCACTACCCTTTTGGTAGGATGTATAAAATACTCAAGGTCTTGAAATTCTTTTGAGTTATTCTGTAGCTTCTCCAGATTTTTGACCAATTACCACTTCTTCTTGTAGACAACACTTAGATGATCACTCTAGTGTACACCATACAAACAGAAACGTGATTGACTCAAATTGAGCAACATTATAAGTTACCATATCAAAAACCTTTCTTCACCTTGAGAATAGCCACAACCAACTCTAAGAATTTCACAGTACAGTCAGGTGAATGAACTCAGAATCCTATTTTTTGACAGAGTTCATATACAAAGGTTAAACAGTCAATCGACTGTTGAACCATCTTAGATCTTTTGTTGTAGAACCCTCAGGATGTACCCAAGATGATTCTTAACTTCACAATATCAATGTTCTTACCACACCTTGCATGGTCTCATTTCTTGTTTGAATAGATCATCTTGTTTACGTGTATAATTTTCTAAGTTAGATTGAAGATATCAAATATTTCACTTTGGAGCTCGTTGTCCTGGTCATCCTATCTCTTCTTGATTATCCCCTTTAATTAAAGAACTTGAATGTGCTCAAGATTCATTTAAAACTGACCAATACATATTCACAAATGTCTTTATGCTCAAGTGGTTGATCTTTCTTACAGTAATATTCCTTGATCTCAAATCTTGTAGCTTTACAACCCATTATCCAACCCTTGTTCAATATTTCCTTCTTCAGACCTTTGATCTTCATCAGTTTCTTTGAATTTATCCAACTCTTCCTGCATTACTACTTTCCAAAAATAATCAATGAATGCCTCTTTGTGAGTTCCAGGTTCAATCACATACACAATCTGTATAAACACGTTACTGATTCAGACATTCCATCAGACACTTGAACTCTGTTTGTTTTTTCAAATCAGTCTTCCCCCTTGAATCTCTCATATAACATATGTTATAGAGTGATTACAATGGACATATATCACAGGAGAAACATACGCTCTAGGAATCTGAGTAAAATCATCACATATTGTAGCACATGCTCCTGTGAAGTACTTGTATCCGTTGGAACTAAATCAAGAACCATATGTGAAGACGAATATTCATCGAAGACAGTATTTTCCGTTTCTTGCACAATATTTGTATGTCTATTAAACACCCATTATGCTGTTTTCATTCTCAAATAGCCTCAAAGAACCTTCATCACTATGAGAATCATATTTCCCCAGCTGATCTTTGTCATAACAGATTTATCAAACACCCAAACACATGAAAGTAAGTTGCACTTAGTGTATCTCTTTTCCACTTCTCATACAAACCTTTGTTTGACAATATGCTCTGGTCATCTCTTGCAACGTTCTGTTTTTCCTCAACACTAACTTGTTGTGATGTCTATGGAGCTGAATAGTGATCTACAGTCCCCTGATTATGACAAAACAAATTAAACAAGATATTATGAACTCACCACCTTGCTCATTAACAGCTTTACAATTTATGATTGTCATCACTCATCTGATTCAATTTCCCTCTTGATCACGTCTTTGATGTATTATCCAAAAACAACTTTTGGAGTATAAACTTCATCATAGTACCACCAAAATCCTCATAATCTGACTTATCCATTTGTTGAAAGCCCAACCAGACTAGTGAAATAATTCAGATCTCTGGGGATAAATCAGTTTCATTATATAAATTAGTAACTTGACCTTCTTTGTTCATATCCCAAGTTCACACACATCTGATAAATATCAACAAACATCCGACTAAATCCCTTTTTAGTAGCATGTTCTTCTACTTTTTGATTGAATCAACATGATCCAAGCCTCTGATCCGTATCAAAACTTTACTCATACACTCAACACTTGATAGGTTAATAAATGCCGTCCATGTCATGAAATTTGGCTCATAATTAACTGTTCACATATTAAGAAGATACTACTGTCGCCAATAGAATATGATATAAGCCTTACGTACACACATAACAGTCTCTTGATGAAGTGCTAACAGATTAATGAGAACTCACAAAACAGGTAGCTGGTCCAAATAACAAACAGTCTCAATCTAGTACAAACCTTGCTTCAAATCACTGAACAACCATTTTTGACCAAATCGTGATTCCAGCATACAACACCTTCTTGATTACCGCTTTAATCATAATGGTGTCTCCTCCAAAAAATTCATTTTCTTTTCTCCCATGTGGTATAAGTATATTCAGGTCTTTGTCCCTTGTGCCAGCATCTTGATATTCTTTAACTATTCAATCAGTTGATTCTTCAACATTTGACTCTTTTATGACTCGTTTGGCACCTCAATTCAAGCTAACAACCCCATGTTTACTCATGACAATGTTTGATTTTATGTTCATGTAGGTTTACCCCTTTTTCTGCTTATATCAAGACAATATGTATGCCAACACCCCTTGCACTCATAACACTTATATGCACTCAGATTCAAACTATCCAAAACCTTGACATTTAATACACTGATTTTCAGCATTATGTGAAAGTGTATCACTACTCTGTGTCTGAAGAGTTTGCTGATCATTATCTTCCAACATTGTTTTCAAAAATGACTGATTTCCTCTCTTTATATGTAATTCATATGTATGTATCATCCCAACAACCAAATTGTAGATTCTCCATGCTTTCCACAAGATCTCACATGTTAAAAGACAAAAGTGCTTGTGTTGGTGACCCACTCTGATACAAAATTTAAGTGTGGAGAACTTACTCATCAGTATCAGCAACCTTCTGTTGTTGTTTATCACATGTTTGTATTGCATACATGCGTTTGTTTGCATTCAACACTAATTCTTTGAATGATCAATACGAGCATAGATGATCGCATCCGCTGAATTAAAGAGAGACACAAATGTTTGTTAACGAGGTTTGGTTTCCCTACATCTTCGAGACCTTGTCCAGAGCCAAATCCACTAGAACAAGAATACAATTGTATATGGTACAACATCCTACCATGCTAGCATTCTTTTCTAATGATTTGAAAACAACTAGAGATCTATTAAGTAATTAACTTAATCGGTGCTACACAAACCTAACTCCATGTTGCCTTAGTCCCAATTCCTCAGTCTTCTCAATGGACGTCAACAACCTGTTATTTTGTTCCCAAACGAATCTCTTAGCCTATGGTTGGCTTTTACTCAGCCTTGAGCTTGCACTCAGCTTGAACGCAACCACTGTTTTAGTTCTACAATGATCTGTAGAACGAACACTCCCTTCTTCATCTTTCTGTTTTCTTCATCCTTGAAGAAATTGTCAAATGCCATCGATTTAGAAGATTTGAAACCTGCACGCCTCAAACTCCTCATTTATATATACTAATGGAAAAACCTAGTTCTTAGGATCTCCCAAAAAACTCACCAAAAGGATATTCTTTCTTCCAAAGATTATCATTTTTCTAAAATAAAATCTTTTTTCCAAAGATTATTCTTCTCAACAAATCTGTAGGATCTTGATGCACAACCACGTCATCAAATCCTAGTTGTTGTTTGTCAACCAATCGTTGTACCACATCAGCAGCTTATTGTGCCACGTCATTTAGCTTTCTGTTCAATGTCTTCAGCATCATGTGCCACATCACCAGCATGCCGTGCCAAATCAACACTTTCAAATCTTCCAGAATATATCAAATATTCTGTTTTAGGATATCTCCAAGAATCTCTCTAAGATATGCTTTCTTCTATGAATTTTTTCAACCAAATATATTCTTGATAAAATCTTTTAGTTGAGATTCTCTTCCAGATATAATCTTTACAGATAAGACCGCAATTGATTTCTCATCTTCTGATATTTTAGCTGATTCATTCAGTGCGTTGAATCTCATCAAGCTTTTGTTCCCATTCAGCTCCCTATTTATCAATAGTGATCTTTTGTGACACATTAGCACACACATTGTGATACATAATATGCTCACTAATATCATCAGCTCTTTGATCTTGTTAGCTAGTTGATTCTATCAGCGTGTTGATTATAACAAGCTTTTGATTGCAACACTCTTTTGATTTCATCAGTTCGTTAATTCCAAAATCTGCATCTTCATCCATCTCTAACTTGCATTATCTACTTAGCAATGGATACAAATTTTTTTGTGATAGTTGGATTTGTTATTCATATTTGCAGATAGAGATGATGTCAGTGGAAATTGATGAAACACTTGACAAGATGAAGCTGAAAAAGTAACATAAGACATCACAAATTTTTAATTTCAAGTAGATTATTTGGATTTCGGATTGGGTAATAAGATGGTTTAATGCAAACACAAAATTTTAATCACACTTTTAAGTTTTCTAATCGCAAATTAGCCTAATTAATCGCATAGGTGATAAATTGATGAGGTAAAAAATTCAGGGGGTCGGGAAAAGATGAGTGTAAGTTTAGGTTACAGATTAAAGAGTTAAAAAGTTGGAGGGGAAAGATTTTGGTTGTGTAAAGTCTGGAGGGATGTAGTGATGTCAGCCTAAAAAATATGCTTATATTAAAATGTGTAAAAATGATGAAATCACATATAACAAAAATCAAAAGCACTAACTAAAATCTTCACTTCCTTACCAATAATTGATGAATTCACTAGATTTCAAGGGTGTACAAGAGCCAAAGATGCATGAGATATTACAAAGTATCCAATGAAGGAACAAGTAATGTGAAACGAACAAGGATTGATATGTTGGCTTCTAAATGTGAGGCACTTACTATGGAGGAACATGAGTCTGTAAATCAGTTCAGTCGTAAGCTTAGTGCGTTCGCACATGAATCCTTGGTATTAGGAAAGACGTACAAAGACAAGAAGTTGGTTAAGAAGTTGCTCAGAATTTTTCCGGACAAATTTCAACCACACATGTCTGCCATTGCAATAACATTAGATTTATGAACTCTGAAGTTTGATCAAGTTGTGGAGATGATGCAAGAATATGAGCTGAAGATTAAGAAAAGAAAAAAGCAACAAATAAGGGCATATCTCTTGTATCAACAAAGAAATCTCACAATCAGGGTTCTGAATTAGAAGATCAGGTTGATCTTATTGTTAAGAAGTACTTCATAAAGATTGAAAGAGGGCAGAAAGAGAATAGTTTAACTCTTACCAAGGAGAACAAGATAAAGATGTGAAAAGAGCTGACAAAAAATGCCTTGAATGTGAAGATTTTTCACATTTCAAGGTGGACTGTCCAATCCTGAAAAGACGGAGTGCTATTCAGTGTTATGAGTGCAAGGAATTTGGTCATACTAGAACTGATTGTGTGGGTAGAACAAAAGGAAATGATAAGTCATTAGTCAGTTGGAATGAAAGTGACTCTGATGACGAAAATGGCGACGAAGACATTATGAATAATTTTGTCTCATTTCTTAGGATCATACAGGAAAATCACTCTGATGAAAATACTGATTTGACCCTTACTGAAAAAAACAAGATTCTAGTAGAGAATTTGATCATAAAGAGTAATGAGATAAAGAGGCTAACCTTGGTGATTGATGGTTTACTCAACGAAAATAAGAGAACTATAGGAAGTTGTAATAGTTGAAAAAGTGAAGACATAGGTGGCCGAAGATAAACTTCAAGAACAATTACGAAACATCAAGATGTTGAGTAATGGAACAAAAGATCAGGACAAGTTGTTGTCTGTTGGCAAGATGGGGAATGACAATTGGGGTCTAAGTTACAATGGAGGTAAACAATTCAATGATATCATGTTTGTGAAAATTTAAGGAAGTTCTCAAGTCACACGTGTAGCGTACTAAAAACGACTGAAGATAGTTTTCATCAAAATGATGATCGCATAATAGGATGATGGTATTGTGGTAAACTAGGACACTTAAAGTATTATTATCATAGATTCCTCAACAAATTTTCTTCGGTAACCTGGGAAAATCGCTTCTTCAAGGATTTCAAGAGTCGCAACAAAGTATAGGTTAGATAGAGTGACTTGTATCATGGTATCAAAAAGGATGAAAAGATAGCAAACAGAAAGGCAGAAGTGAAGATTGTGTGTTATGTAGATTTTTTAGTAGAACAAGATACTAAAGAAGAATCTTGGTATTCTGATAATGAATGTTCAAGGCATATGACTGGTGCTCAAGGTAATCTAGTCATATTTCAAGAAGTATCTGCAAGAAAAGTGACATTTGTAGATGGTTCTAAGGGAAAAATTAGAGGAAAAAGAAAAACTGGTGGAAATGAGCAACCTAAACTTGCTGAAGTTTATCTAGTGGATGGACTCAAAGTTAACTTGATCAATATAATTCAGCTGTATGATGAAGGGCTGGAAGTCACATTTACAAAGACAAGATGCAAAACAATAGATGATTCAGGGGTAATCAAAATGGAAGACATGAGATCAGGTAAAAACTGTTATATGTGGAAGTAAAAACTCAAATGTCTGAGTGCTATTCAAGATTCTGAAGCACAAGTGTGGCACCAGAAGCTTGGTCACTTGAATATGAGAACACTGATTAAACTGGTTAATAATGACGTGGTTAGAGGAGTTCCAAAGATCAACTCTCATCAGCCATTTGTTTGTGGACCATGCACACATGGGAAACAGATAAAAGCATATCACAGATCTGTTAGTGACATTAAATCTTCTAAAGCTCTTGCATTAGTTCACATGAATTTGGTGGGACTCATACAAGTTGAGAGTCTCACTGGAACAAATCTAGTTGATCTTGGGAAATATAATTCATAAATAGAAATCATTAAATGTATATTTACATTTTTGACTATTGAAAAGTACTAGGATCTATATGAGCTTACGTACAACTGTAAATATCTTACTTATTTTATGTTCAAACGATATGTATATAAGACATTGCGTTAACTTATTCAATCAATTAGAAAACATAGTTTACAAACTTCACAGCTTTCTTAACATGTTATTAGAGTCGTTATCCTAACAACTACTGAAGTTAAGCTATTGATTGCTAGAAACTTTCAAGTTCTTTCACAATGAATACTGAAGCATCTATGATTTCTACAACAGTTCAAGCTCATTGTACGATATCCCTGTATGACCTAACCTCTGTAGATAATCCATGAACTCTCATATTTAAACCACTGCTACAAGGTGCGAATTATGATGAATGGGCTACTAACTTTCGATTTGCTCTCAAAGAATGCAAGAAGTTTTGATTTGCTGATGGTTCTATACCACAACCAGAAGAAGCATCGACATATTACGAAGAATGGAGTACAAATAATGCTTTGGTGATTTCATGGATGAAACTCACAATGGATGAAAATATCTCTACATCCATATCACATATAGATGATTCTCATGAATCGTGGACACACATTCAAAGGCGTTTTGGAATCAAGAATGGACAACGAGTAGAGAGGCTCAAAAATGAACTCGCGATTTGTAGGTAGAAGGAACTGCCCATTGAAACTTACTACAGGAAGCTATCACATCTATGAAGAAGTTTGTCTTATTACCAACAGGAAAAGACAATGGAAGATGTACGTGAGGAGCGTGAAGAGGATAAGCTTCACCAATTTCTCATGAGATTGAACGAAACAATTTACAGAGTAGTAAAGTCGACTCTATTGTAACGTGTGCCACTTCCATCCATTGAAGATGCGTACAATGCATTAATTCAAGATGAGGAATCAAAGCTGCTTGGTCGAATAAATGAGGGATGAACATATGCTGTGAGCTTTGCTGTTCACGCACCTAACTTATCAAGGAACCAAGCGAGAAATAGTAGAAGCGCGATGGTCACGTGACAAAGAACTTTTTGTTTAATTTGGTATCCATTCTTGTTTGAAGACAAAATCAAGAGTTGTCTTGCCAACAAAAATTCTCATGAATGAGCTAATCACAACAACTCAAATTGCGGTGATGGAGGAAAATCGAAAGGAGGTTTCAAGAAGTCACTCGTGTCAATCATGTATCAGCGAATACCTCTGGTTCTTATTCAAATTCACTAGTTTTCAACAACAATACAAGTCTAACTCATGCTGATAGAATCGAAATCAGCGGTCTGAGTATCAACTAGTGACAAAATTTAGTCCATATCCTTGATGAACGTAAGATTCCTCCGACACAACATCTTTCTGGTAAGAAATTTTTTGAATCTTGGATTATTGAAACTAGAATGTCAAATTATATGATCATATATGTTGATTTCTTGTATGTTGTATGAGATATGGAACCAATGTTGATTAAATTACCATATGGTTGTCATACAGTCTCAACTCGTCAAAGCAGACTTCAGTTGGGACATAATTTGACATCACAGACAATTTATTATGTTGATGGTCTTCAGTGCCATTTGATCTCTGTTTCCCAGTTGACTATAGATAACATATGTTTTCCATATTACTTATATGCTATGTGTTATTCAGGACCACATCATGAAGATGTTGATTGGATCGGTTGAACATTAAAGCAGACTCTATTTCTTTACAGGAGTAGATGTAGCAGATGTGATGCATACTTCAGCACAGTCATCTAAGGCTTTGTGGCATTGTCGTTTGGGAAATCCTTTGTCTAAGGCATTAGAGATGCTATGACTTTTTTATTTTAGTGGTTCTGATTTTGATTCAAAGACTTTTGACATTTGTTTACGTGCAAAACAAATGCGCGATTCGTTTCATTTGAGTATTAATAAGAAAACATTTCCATTTGAACTGATTCATTGTGATTCATGAGGTCTCTATCAAATTGATGCACTTTACGGTTCAAGATATTTTCTGGTTATCGTCAAAGATTTCTCTCGGGTTGTGTGGATGTATTTACTCACTTCTAAACAAGATGCACCTACACATCTTAAGAACTTTATCACTCTCGTTGCGAATCAATTCTCCATGCAAGTATAGACTATTCCCAGTGAGAACGGTTCGGAGTTTATATGCTTGACATCCTATTTTTCTCAGCTTGACATTATTCATGAGACCTCTTGCGTTGGGACTCCTTAATAAAATGCTAGAGTTGAACGTAAGCACCGTCATATACTCAACGTAACTAGAGCACTTAGATGTCAAGCTCACTTTCCAGTTGAGTTTGGGGCTATTATGCTCTTGTTGTCGGGTATCTCATTAATCGAACTCCATCAAATCTGCTTCATGGTTGCACATCGTTCGAACTTTTTTACACAAGGTCTTCGCCTCTACATCATATGCGTGTCTTCGGGTGTGCTTGTTATGTCACAATCAAAAGAATCGCCGTGATAAATTTGAACCTCGTACCACCAAATACATTTTCATTGGATATCCATTTGTCAAGAAAGGTTGGAGAGTATATAATTTAGAGACTGATAAATTTTCTGTTTCACGTGACGTAATCGTCATTGAACATGATTTTTCCTTTGCTCATGTCTCAAGTCCCACTTCATCTGCATCACATGCTCACAATTTGTCACTCTCGCCTGCTGTGTTAACAAACTTTGATGAATTTAATTATGCCCCTGTAACCAGCTTTGCCATGCCTGATTTATCGACATATGCATCATCTTGCTCAGCTACCGAAGCTATTATAGTGGTTGTTCACTCTTCCCTGGCTTAAACCTTGCAGCCTACTACGCATGCTACAACTTAAATCCCTATATAACCTAAAGAGTTTGAATGTGGTGATCGACGTAAGGTCCCACCCACAAAATTGGCAAACTACGTTACTACTTTGTTACACACTCCACTGCCTTCAAGTGAATCTTTTCCGACTGATATTTATTTCTCAACCTTACGTTTTCTGCAATAATATCTCCTCGTTCTTGGCTAAAAGTGGGTGTATCGTATAGAATTAAAATAAGATGGTACACTTGACTGATACAAAGCTCGAATTGTGGTTCTCGGCAACAATGAAAACGAAGGTGTTGATTACACCGACACCTTTGCTCCTGTTTCAAGATGGTTAGTCAGTCTCATTTGCAACAAGCTGCGTCACTTGATTGGATAGTCCATCAAATGGACGTTCACAATGCATTTCTACATCATGATCTCCATGAGGAAGTCTATATGCAATCCCCCCCGGGTTTTCGAACAAACGACAACTCAAAAATATGTCGTCTTCAGAAATCTTTGTATGGTCTTAAGCAAGCTCCACGCTGTTGGTTCGCGAAGCTCAATTTAGCTCTTAAGATTAACACTTTTTTCAAAATATCTCTGACTACACACTGTTCACGCTTCACAAGAACTCCATTCGTCTTCATGTTCTTGTGTACATCGATGATTTGATCATTACTGACAGTTCGGTTCAAGCTATTAATGATTTCAAATTTTATATTTTCTCTTTTTTTCACATGAAGGATCTCGATATTCTTTGTTAATTCTTAGGCATTGAGGTTGTTCGGATTCCGACGGGTCTTCATTCGTGTCAACGCAAATATGCTCTTGAAAATATTGTTGAAACAAGTTTAATGGGAGTGAAGCCTGTAGCTTCTCTAGTGGAACAAAATCACCGACTTGCCTTAGTCGATGGTGATTTGCTTGATGATCCATCTCATTATTTCCGTCTCATCGAAAAATTGATTTATCTTGGTGTTACTAGACCATATATGTCGTACAACACTCACATCTTGTCTCAATTCATAAATGCACCGAAGATTGTTCACTGGGATGCTACTTTATGCGTGGTGTAGTATCTTAAATCTCACCTCGGTCAAGGTATTATTCTCTGCTCCAACGCTTTATTTTCTCGGCATGGTGTGACTCTACTAGGAATCTTTTCCTCTTACTCATCGATCAATCATGAGTTGGTTTATACAACTCGGCGGTTCTCCTCTCGCCGGGAAAATGCAAAAGCACGATGTTGTATCTCGGTCCTTTTGCAAACTTCTTTGAGTTCGTGAGTTGCTGCCAATTCTTGGTATTGAGTGCACTGTTCCTATTCTTCTTCATTCTTACGGCCTTTCGGCTATCAATCTCGCGGCCAATCTCATCTATCATGCTCTTACAAGACACATAGAAAACGATTGTCATTTCATTCGCGATGAGATTCTTTGCGGTATTATCACCACCAAACATGTTTCCACTACTTCTCAACTTGCTGATATTATGACCAAGGAATTATGATGCAAAGAGTTCGAGGTGTTTTTACTCAAGATGGGTATGTTCGATTCACAAACTCTACCTTGAAGGGAGGAGGGGGGGGGGGGGGGGATTGGACNACTGACGTAAAGCTGTAAATGCCTTAGTTTAGTTTATGTTCAAACGATATGCATATAAGGCATTGTGTACACTTGTTCAATCAATGACAAAACCTAGTTTACAAACTTCACATGTTACTTAACAAAAAGACTTCTCTGTTTGATAATGCATTCTCCTCGAAAACTTGTAAAAGCGCATGCCATTTAGATGGTTGATAATTGATATATAACTTTCAGTAAAAGAGCATAATCAAAACGAAAGACATCCTTATAGCAGTGATGTGCCACCATATTTTCTGTTGCTGCATTGCTAAGTTTGTTGCAAAAATTCCTTTTGGTTATTACACAACTTTTATCAACTTAAAATAACATTGGGTGGAGAAAGATTTAAATAAAAAGTTCATTAGTTTCCTTTGTTTCTTTTTTTTAGCTTATTAGGTTCAAATACAACAGAACATAAAAAAAACTATATGTCCATCGAGTGGAGAATAAGAATAGTAACATGAGTGATCTTATTGCAAACTCCATTAATATTTTTGAACGAGCTCTAATTGATGCACAAGGAAAAATGATATAGAACCATGTGAAAGTATTACTAAAAAAAATATTGCCTTCCTTTCCTTCCAACTTTTCCCTAACTTAAAAAGAAAACTCATTCAACCTCTCTCTAAAACTTAAATCTCTTCATACTCTCTCTGCTGAACCGTCGATTAGAACTCTCCTTAGGGACCCTAGCTTTACTACATTGATATGTTCTCTGCATTATTAGTTTTGGGATTTAAATTCTAGACCTATCAGAATTTTGGCACCGTTGCAGGGGACCAATAGTGCCTTTCTATTTTTTATTAGAATCTAGTCTAAAATTTTTTCTTTTTCAGTACTCATCTCGTTCTTTTCTGCTTGTCTTAGTTTTACAGGTGTATGATCAGAAGATCTGACAAATCCTATGAATTGCTAAACCTCAGTAACTCAGAACTTGCAAGGATAGAACACTCAAACCGGAAAGCAAAGAAAGATGCAAGCTCATCAAATTCAATGGCTGATAACGTTGATCCAATCATTCCGGTCGTACCCCAAGGTCAAAACGATCCACCTACTTTTGGACTCAATAAACTGATTAACCAAGCGCAAGGTCGTGGTAACGGCAATCAAGTGCCACCAGGCCAACAAAGAGCTGATACCAACCAAGCTCCACCGGGAATCTCAATCCTCAGAACATCGATGCAAGAAACTTTGTCTTGTATGGAGATCCGGAGAGGTTTGCTAATCAGCGCAATGCTCAGAACCATCCTCTAGTTGGTTCATTCAACAATCCCAAGCATTTTATGCTAACATGAATCCCATCCAGCCCCCGAATACCAATTCCCTAACCATCTTGTTCATATGATCTGTAAGAACCAATTCAGTGGCTTATCCAACGAGCACCCAATGGATCATATTGATACTTTTGAGGAAATTTGTAGTACCATCAAACTCAATGGAGCAACTCATAATTTCATGCACTGTAGCTTATTCCGTCACTCTTTAGCTGAAAGAGCACTTTGCTGGTTGAAGTCTCTACCTGCTGGATTCATTGTAACTTGGGAAGATTGCAAAGCCAAGTTCATAAACCAGTTCTTTACTACAACTAGGACTAACACTTTGAGGAACAAGATCTCTGCTTTTGCCCAAACTCCTATGGAATCTTTCTATGAATCTTGGATGCGATTCAAAGAACTGCTTCGTGGCTATCAACACCACAGTTTCTCATATGTAAGTCTCCTCAACACCTTCTATAGAGGAATTGACCATAAATATCAGTTGTCCTTAGATACAACAAGCAATGAAGACTTTATGCAGAAACCTGTTCCAGATGATAGAGAATCTAGCGGCCAGCAATAGCAATCATTGCCCAGAGTTTGATCGCCGAACAAATGTTTCTGTATTGGCTGCTAACTCAGAACTCTCAGAGCTGAAAGGAGAATTCTCAAAAATGAAAGGACTAATCACTCAACTTCTAAAGAATCAAAATCAGAAACAGGTTAATGCTGTAGACAATTATGAAGTAGATTGCTTTGCAGGCCAAGAGAAGAATTATGGAGGAGTTGAGAAGTAAGTAAGTTACATCAATAGATAAGGTCAAAGGGTTACAATCAAGGGTATAATCAAGGATTTAAAAAGCCTCATCCCAACCTGTCTTGGAGAAGTATTAATGTTGAAAACCACCAAGATCAACACTATCCTTAACAACAAAAGACTTTTGTGCAGAACTCTAATTCAGGCAGTTTTCAGCAAACCTCTCAGCCTGTATTTCAACAACCACTACCAACTCAACCTCAACAGAGTAATACAATAGAGCTGATGTTCAAGCAACTTTTAGAAAGCCAACAATAGTCCCAAAGATAAGTGAAAGATCTGAATCAAAAATTGGAAACACTCTCTACACATGTGAAGCAATTGGATATACAAGTTACTCAGACTTCTGAAGCTGTGAAAAGAAAAGCTGGTGTCTTTCCTGGGAAATTTGAGGATAATCCAAAGGGTTATTGCAAGTCTTTAGTTGGTAATTTGGAAGAAGGAACTGGTGATTTGGAAAAAGATGCAGATTTTGAGGAGTTGGAAAAAGATTTAGAGAAGGAGATCGATCGGGCGCTACTTGCCCGATCGAGCGAACTTATAAAAAGTCCAGGAGCTTTCGCCCGATCGAGAAAATCAACAGCTCGATCGATCCCCGAATTCGGACAGAAATCAGAGAAATTTTCTCGATTGGGCACTACTTGCCCGATCGAGCAGACGCACTTGGGGTCAAAAATTTATCTCAATGCTTACAAACCCAGAGTTCCATACCCAGATGCACCTAAGACACCCAGATCAGAGTTTGAAGATGGAGAGATGATTGGGAAGCAACCAAATCCACTTAGGAAGCTTCATAAGCTCCAAGACCCAGGGGAATTCTTAGTTCCTTGTTCGATCAATGGAGTGGACTTTACAGATTCTCTATGTGATACTAGAGCTAATGTGAGGGTTATGTTAGTGACTGTTGCTGAAAGATTGGGGATATCAGGTATCACACCTTCAAGTATGACTTTTAAGCTTGTTAATGATTCTATTGTATCTTCCAGTGGGTTTATCGCTGATCTCTTGGTCCAAGTTGGGAATTGTCTCGTTCTTGTTGATTTCCACATCTTGGAATGAATGGGTAGCAAGATGTACCTTTGGTTCTATGGAGACCTTTTCTGGCAACCGTAGGAGCCGTAGTTGATCTACCTAATCAGCGTATATCTCTGAAGAACATTAAGAAAAGGGTTTTCTATCCAACGATTCTTCCACAGGTGACACCTCGGCTGACTATGGTAAAAGAGGAAGAGACAAAGCATGGCGTTCATATTGAACAAGATCCTAAGTGTGTAGCTGTTGTAATCTCACATAAAGAAGCTCAAAACTCAACATGGAATGGCGATCCCAAGGTTAATGAGAAGATAAAAGTGGAATCTAAAAATGAATCGTGTACTTTATGGTCTCTGTGGATTCGATCCTAGCTTTACTATATTGATATGTTCTCTGCAGTATTAGTTTTAGGATTTAAATTCTAGACCTATCATGTCGCACCTCTGTTACTTCCTTTCGCCTTTCCAGTTTGCATTTCATCTTTAGTGTGTAGATTGGAGCCCATTTCCCCTTCTTTGTCTGATCTAAGTACCTGGTTATGGATCTTTCGGTGGGATTGTTCTACGGGAGGATGGTCGTTGTGCGCTTATGGGCTTGCATGATTTCATTCATGGCGATTGTTGGTGGTGCTGATTCACTAATTTCGACGTTCAGGTAGCGCGGCGATCTGGTTTGTGAATGATCCTGTTTGGTTGTTGACGGCAGAAGGTGGCTTTGGTGTTAGAACTTTGGTGCTTCAGGGAGGTTTGGACCAACGATTCAAGTTGCAGATTCTTGGAAGAGAGGCTGATCTTGGTTGGGCTTATAATGTTGTCGGGTGACTATGACACATTGTGGCGACTTTACGAAGTTTGTCGAGATGCGGCGCAAGTTTTAAACACTTTCCATGGTTGGTTTCTTTTGGGCTTTCTTGGGCCTTTAGGTTCTACTTTGGCCCACTAGGTCTTCCCTCTTTTGTTTTAGCCCATAAGTTTGTTTTGCTGTGTATGGTATAATTTTACTTGTTTTAATGTTTTAGTTTTAGGTTTTCATAATGTTGTGGATATGTTTAGTACTTTAGTTTTTGAGTTTATTCGTCTTCTAGGCTTGCTTAAAGTTAGATTAGTTTTCAAATTTGAGAAAAACAACCACTCTTTGCTACTTCTACTAGTTGTATTTATGGAGAGTTATCACATAATGGTAGGACATGTTCATAGCTGTATTGAAGCTATACTAGCATGTTGGCGAATTGCTACTTAGATTTTATGTTGATTTCTTTATCTCCTAAAGTGGGATCATGCATATCTGTTATGAGTTTTGTTATACCCTATAGCGGGTTTGTATTTGTCCTTTCTTAATACAACCGGTTGACAAAAAAAAACTCTTTTTTCCTCTGATCTTTTTATCTCTTCAACGGCTATGTTTTTTGCCTCTTTTATCCGTTTTTTTCCTCGCTCTTTTCACTGCCTTTTCTTCTGGCTCATCTTGGTCTCCGACATGCGAAGCCGACTCTCTAAATAGTTTGTATATGTTCATATGCAGTGCCGATGAGCTTCTTTGTCTAAAAGGTGTGATCGTGTGTCTGATCGGACATTGGGAACATGCATGCGGCGACCTCTTATGAAGTTGGTCGGATTGGTTGGCTTTCTAATATGTATGTAGTTTGTTGGGAAAAAGGTCATTTAAAGCCTCAAGTTTGGCTAAATGGCTAAATTAAACCCGACAATATTCCCTCTCCATAAAAACTTCAAAGTATGTGTTGACTTGGCCAAATTAACCATAAAAAGCCAGACGTTAAATATTCCGTTTATTTTTTAACGTCTGACTTTTTCATGGTTAATTTGGTTAAGTCAATGCATACTTTGGGGTTTTTATGGAGAGAGAAGATTGTCAGGTTTAATTTGACATTTTAGCAAAACTTCAAGGTTTAAATGACCTTTTTCCCAACAAAAATTATATTTTCATATAAAACACTATGCTTCTTCTTGAGACATTGGTCGTAAACCTAGGCACTAAACTGCATGGAATCGGGAGTAGAAACGCTTAAAATCGCAAAAACGGAATTTTAAAAACAATGGAAAATAGGTACATGTTGGAAGCGCAAATATATAAATATATATATATATATATATTATATCTAACATAAAAAATTTAAACTTAAATTTTAATAAAGATTTAATAATCTAATACATAAATAAAATTTTGAAACGCGTAGATATTATATTCATCTATATTGTTTTATTATTGTTTTATTTGTTGGTGGAAGTTTTATTATTTTATTTTTGTAAGAATAAATAAATTATTCAAAATATATTTTTCAATAAAAATGGTGCAAGTATATCAAGCAAATAAGCATCGAATTGGAATTATTTTGGTAATGGTATATTAAATCGTTAAAAAGAAAAAATTGAAAACTATTAGTTGAAAAGGTGAAAACAATCTCAATTATGAAATCACGCTTCCAAAACGCTTTTGATAAAAGAATTAACGCTTCTAAAACAAATATTTTTGGGTCGTGCTTCCACGACGCTTCCTCAGACTTCCAGAAGCTTCCATCCTAATTTTTTTTAAAAAATTAAAATTTATATGTATATATAATACTTATAATATATATATATATATATATATATAT
>OVBE01000861.1:0-42843 GCA_900406425.1 Iberis pinnata
GCATTCATCCTTCTTATAACCGAAAACTCCATCAATATGAACTTGTTGATTCATTTTATAAGTTCTGATGTGATATAACATTATATTAACTTTTTTTTTTTGGTTAACTAGGTACAACTTTTCAGATTTTGTAAAGAACATTTGGTAAGTATTCAACTATTATTACAGATCACAAAGTTTTTATTTTATATATATATTTATATTGCAGGTACCAAGACAATCTTCTACAATTAAGTCTCTTTTTACGAGAAGAGAAGAAAAAACCTATCATACCCTGCGGTAAGAAGATCCTCTTCTCTGATGACTGATTGAAGTTATTTTAATTTTGTGCACATTCTAGATTATCTTGACAGTTATGCTTTATATTATTCTGTTTTGTTAATATTTGATTTTCTAGATTTTATGTTTGTTTCACTTAATGGTTTTCCTTTCTCAAAAATATTCAAAACACATTTTTTGATTCTAAACATAATATCAATTTTTATAATAAGTCTGATGAGAGCAAGAACATAAAAGCGTTTAGGAAGAATTATATTAGACTCTCACAATCATAAACTTAAGAATATACACGTTTATATAGTAAAGGGATTTCTTAATCTAGAATATACACAAATCTCTGGAACAAATATTGAGAATATTCTAATTAATGTAAATGATATTCTAGATATTCTCTTGATCTTCTTTCAATCTTGACTGTCGATCTCGATTATCCTAATATTTTATAAGTATTGAAATTTAAAAGATTGAAATAAATTAAAAAGTGTAATCAGTCATTATTTTCTCATTGAATAATAGGTATTGTTCTTTTGTTCACCTAACTTTATATAAATTTGGACACATCTGTACAACTTCGTTTATTGCTTTGTCTCATTTGCTAAAGTATACAATATAATATAATATGGACTAACTAAAGCTTAAAAGATTTATCTATTTGATATTTAGGAAACTAAGTCTTTAATATTTATTTCTTTATATAGGAAACTAAGTCTTTAATATTCTATAGAAATAAAAATTATTTATAAAGATAAGATACTCTAGTAAAAAAATAAAAAGGAGAAATAGAGAAAAAAAAAGATGTTTATGGGTTTCGAACCCACGTCGGGGACCTCATTTGAATCATGCTTCAACGCCGTTTAGACTACTTCGATTTTCATTCCCTTTCACTTATTAATATTAATTGTATTTTTATAATTATACATGTCTTAACATTTTTTTTTTAATTTTAATTGATATTAAAAAAGTAGTATGTACATCAATTGATTGTGAATGGATGCTAAAAGAGTTAAAAGATACATAAATTTTTAAATTGATGGTAAAAAATTTAGTAAATACATTATTTATTTAATCAGTGTAAATTTTTTGGTGAAATGAAACAAATTTATATCATGAAGTGATGTCAACAACTTCAATATTAACATAATTTTTTACAATTGATGTAAAAGTAAATCACATATAAATAATTGATTATATTTTATATGATTTAATTTTTGTGATAATTTAAAATGTCTTAGTTGTATTTGTAAGGTAAGGTAGGTATTTAAAGTTGTTTTGGATAAGTCAAACAATAATTATATTATAACTAAGTTATTTATGTATGTATAACAAACAATAATTTATTTCTAAAAAAATAATATAAAAAAACTTGGCCTTCTCCGACGCTGCGAATACCACAAAGGTAGCGACTCATCACCGGAGGGTCGGCCTACTGAAGATCAGACATCATCACTTGGACAAGTATCACTTGTGCCAACCAACCTAGGGACAGGGACGTGTCAACGACAAGTATCGTCGTCGACGAGCGATACAGAAATGTGATCGTATATATACATTCCAGATCATAGGAATCTAAACGATGTGGGACACTACGATGCACGGTTTTGTAATGTAATGGAAGTGGACTTATTGGGCTCGTAAGTGGAAGAAGGAATTGAAGCCCAAATTCCAACTTAAAACAGAAACATATGTAAACACCAACATTGTTCTTCGCATTTTGTGCATTATATGTGCATTATCTTGATAATTATAGCTTGTTAGCATATTGTTGGGTTGTTAACAACCAATTGTCTCTGGTCTTTTAAAGTTTCAACAATTACTCAACTATATCAACAATTAAAAAGCACATTCTTAACATATTTTGGATGATCGTGTATCATATTATAAATTAAAAAGTTTCCACATTCGACAACGGAACATAAAAACCTCCATACTCTCCCATCTTGGTATTGTAGGCTAAGAGATAGTAGTGTAAATATTATTTTTTTCCTTTTCATTTATAACACAATCTATATTTAGTTACTCAATACTCAATTCATTTACTAATTACCTCCTAAAAAGCAAAATCAACAATGATGAAAAGAAATTAAAATTAACATGAGTTTATCTTTCTCAAATCAAACTTATAAATCTATACTCGGACGATTGTTGTTAAGACTGATAGGCAATAACACATAAATATCATGTTCTTCTTTCTCGTACTTTTGAAATCCTTACTTACATTTTGAAATATATTTATATGCAAATGTTACTTTGGATTCTCTTCACAATCTCCTATTTTCTTTAACAAACTCAGATAATTACTATTTTCTCATCATTGTAACATAAATATCTTTAGTATAAAATAAATATATTGCGGTATGAAACCAGGCCCGGCCTTGAGCCCAAGCAAGCCAAGCTGGTGCTTGCGGCCCTTGTTATAATAAATATAAAATCGGCCACTTTCTTGGCAAAAGTTTCATTAGTTTAGTTAGTTAAGTATGCTTTGTTGGAGCCAAGTAAGAGGGGTTCGACCCCTACCCCTTGCAAAAGAGAATATTTTTTTTAAAAGAAGCTTATTGTTAATGGCCCAATTTTTATTTATGTTTGTGGCCTTAAAATGTTCAGGACCGGGCCTGTATGAAACTATCGTGGTTTGTCCAAAAGAAAATTAGTTTTCTACTTAAACTAACATTTTTAATCTCATATATATAATGTGGTTAAATATTTAATATTTTTATCAATATTTAAGTTAATATTTTTTAATATCATTTTAACCAAAAAAAGCTAATTTTATTTTGACAAATAAATCGTACATAGTCTTTAACAAATCTAAAAAATATCATTGTAGAGATTTTTTTTTCATTTTGTTTATAACAACCTCTAGGTCTATTTGAAGAATTTTTAATCTTAATAAACTTAACAAATTTTTATAAAATATCTTAAACATTATAAATACAAAAACAATTCACAAAATGACAACAACATGATGTTCTTTAAGTAATTGTCATTTGCTACCTATAATACTATCAACGATTGTAATTAACTATATTGTTCTAATCAAAAGTTTTTATTTCTAATCAATCGCTATCCACAATTATAAATATTGAACCAACCCTCGTTTCCGTCTATATCCAGAGTCCAAGTTTTCATATAGAAAAAAAATCGATACGGTTCACAAAAGTTACACGTGAAAAAGAATTGATCTTAGTTTTTTATATAAAATTGTTAAATTATTTTTCAACAAAACTCATCTTGAATTCAAGATTTGATTTCCGTAGCTTCAACTAAAGAAGAACAATCATGCAAAATATAGTGTATACGTAAAAAAAAAAACAATTGACTATTAATTATTAATTAAATATTAGCGGTGGACATATAACCGAAACCGGCAATCCAAACCGAAACCGAAAAGTTCTTTCAAATAACTCGAACGGTTCTTATATATCTCAATTCAAAAAACCGAATCTGAACTCGAACCAAACCGAAACCCAAAAGTATAACCGAAAAATTCATATATATATATATAAGACTATATATGTAATATATGTAATTGTGATCGGATAGTTAAGATTTTAGGTAGAAAAATAGGTTTTTAGTAAGGTAACTAGGATATTTATGGATTTTTGTCCAATATTTTGGATTTTTTATTCGATTAACTTGGATTTTAGCTAAGCTGTTCGGATAATTTGGATTTTCTACGGATATTTTGGAGTTTCGATTCCATTTCGAATCCTAATAAAAATTAAAAAACTGATTCGAACCCAAATAGAACCGAACCGAATTTGAACCGAATTTTTAAATAGTCTGATCGGTTTTTATATGTCTCTAACAGAATTATCCGAAATTCGAATCATCTCGAATTATTCGAACCGAACCTAAACCGAAAACCGAACGTCCATCCTTATTAAATATTTAGATGGTAGTTTGACAGTTTACCTCGCATTGTATTTTTTTTTTTTTTTTTTTAAAAAACTTAGAATTAACCACAAATAATTTCTCCATAATAATTCCAAAAGAGTCCAACTCAATAATGATTCATCTCTTTTACGAGAATGCATGGACACATGCCATTAAATAATCATATCCTTCTAAAATAGTAACTATACGATCAAGACATCTCATTTTATCCATCCAACAATTTTTCATACACTATCAAACTTTTTATTATAATGTTTTCAATCTCAAAAATTTTCCTCCAAAAAATCATTTAATAATATGAATTATTTCTCTACTTTACTTCACTCTTTATAGCAAACTCAAAACTCCATTTTTGCAGAAAAAGAAAAGAATGAAACTCTCTGTTTTGATCTTCTTCACTACAATCTCCTCTCTTCTCTCAATTCCGGTTTTAGCAAACCGGTTTAACCACGCTGGTTTTCTTCAATGTCTTTCTCTCCGATTAAACGACTCAAACATCATTTCAAGAGTCATACACACACCAAACAACTCTAATTTCTCCTCTGTTTTATCTTCAACAATACAAAACCGGAGATTCTCTACTCCTAATACACCTAAACCGGTTCTAATTCTAACTCCGGTTCAACCATCAGATATTCAATCAACGGTTAAATGCGCACGCCGGTACGGTATTCACATCAGAACCAGAAGTGGAGGACACGATTACGAAGGTCTCTCTTACACTACAAACAAAACTTTCGTAATCATCGATTTAACCAATCTCCGGTCAATCAAAATCAATAACCGGTCGGTTTGGGTTCAAACCGGAGCAACAATAGGTGAATTATACTACGAAATCGCTAAAAAAAACAAAACTTTAGCTTTCCCCGCCGGTGTTTGCCCCACCGTCGGCGTCGGAGGTCACTTCAGCGGCGGTGGTTACGGAACCCTAATGAGAAAACACGGTTTAGCCGCCGATCACGTTATAGACGCTATTGTAATCGATTCAAAAGGAAGAATCCTTAAAAGAAGAGAGATGAGTGAAGATTTCTTCTGGGCGATTCGTGGAGGAGGAGGCTCAAGCTTCTGTATCATACTTTCATGGAAGATTCGTTTAATCGAAGTTCCATCGAAAGTAACTATCTTCAACATTACAAAATTCTCAGAACAAAGTGGTTTAAAGATGATTCATCATTGGCAAATTTTATCAAATAAAGTCTCTAATGATTTGTTTATAAGAGTTATGTTACAAAGATATAAGAAGATGGTTCGTGTTTCGTTTCCCGGTTTATTTCTTGGTCCGGTTAAGAGTTTATTGGAATTGATAAACCGGGAATTTCCTGAATTGGGTTTGGTTAAAGAAGATTGTAAAGAGATGAGTTGGATTGAATCTGTGGTTTGGTTTGCTGAATTAGGAGATAATGAATCGATTGATGTACTTAAGAAACGTACAAGAGCTTCTTTAGCTTTTAAAGCTAAATCTGATTTTGTTCAAGAACCAATGCCTGAAATTGCAATTTTGAAGTTATGGAGACGGTTTCAAGAACCAGAAGCAGAGCTTGCTCAGGTAATTTGTTTTAATAATTCCATCAAATTAAATTTATGTTCTAACAATATCAAACACTCCTAATTGTTTAAAAATTACTAAAATATTTTTACGTTATAAAAATAAGAAGAAAAAAATATATATTTTAAGAACTTAATTTTTTGTATTTTTGTTCACTAATTAGAGTTTAAAATTTAGTTTTATAATCTATATTTAGAATTTAAAATTCTATAGCTATTTTAAATGTGAGTTTTTATTAAAAGTAAAAATATTTTAATGGTATTTTTAAGATTGTTGGAAATGTGATATTATAAAAATTAAAAGTTAAAAATAGTATTTTTGAGAATACATTTTGTTTTTTAGTTAAGTAGAAAGTTAATAGCTATTTTAAATTTAAAAATATAGTTTAGTTTTGGAACTAAAAGTTAAAACTAACCAAGGATGAGTTTGACTTAACAGTTTGAGAGAGATTTGCTCTCCAGAACAAAAGTTATATAACATGGTTTGAGTTTCATCATAAAAAATTTTATAGATTTTGACCCATAACTCGCATTAAAAAAGAAAAAAAATGATATGTTAAAATATATTTTATTTTAGACCAAAGCAATATGGTTACTTCACAAGTATTATTTGATTACTAGATTATGTCTCACGTGATACACGGGTAAATATAAAATATTTAAATTTAAAAATGATAATCCAAGTGATTATATATCCGTTAAAGTCAAAGTTTAATTATTATTAGATTTTTTTAAATTATAATTATAAATATCCATAATTATAGATTATCAAAATTATGAGAAATAATTATCGATACATTTTTTATACATTGTATATTTTTGTTATTTTAATCTTACAATATTAATATTTTTTCAGTAATTTCCATTTAAAATAATAATACTCATTTCCTTTTTGTTATTCTATTATTTCTGAAAAATAAAAAAACTAACAAAAAGAAAGTTTCCATTAGTTTAAATACTACGTTGACACATGTCATGATCTTAATTAACAATGACATGTGTCACGATCTTATTAATTATAATTTTGCTTACGTGTCGCACTCACGTTAAACGCGTTCCGGTTTATATAATAAGATGTGATCTCTAGTCTCTACTATAGACATTATTTTTGTTTTTTAGTTGAACACTTGAACTAACAACACTTGTTTTAATCAGGTGATTTTAACTCCATTTGGTGGTAAAATGGATGAAATCAAAGATTACGAGACACCATTTCCACATCGTAAAGGAAACCTATACGAAATTCAATACTTAAATTACTGGAAAGAAGAAGATAGAGAAGAGAAAAACAAGTTTATAAAATGGCTAGAGAGTGTTTACAATGAGATGAGTGAGTTTGTAGCTAAATCTCCAAGAGGAGCTTATATAAATCTAAGAGATTTAGATTTAGGAATGTATATTGGAGTTAAGAGGAGTAAATATGAAGAAGGAAAGAGTTGGGGAGTGAAGTATTTTAAGAATAATTTTGAGAGATTAGTGAGAGTTAAGACAAGTGTTGATCCTACTGATTTCTTTTGTGATGAACAAAGTATCCCTACTTTAAGTTCTGTTGAAATTATGTGATGAAATCTAAAGATTTGAGATTTTGTGTTGGAACTTAGAGAGTATAGACTATAGAGTGATTGAGTCAAGTGTTAGTTTGGATAAGGTATGTATGATTTTGTCAACTTTGGATTTGGATTGTAATATTGTTGAATTTCTAGTAATATTTAGGAAGAATATGAATGGTGAAAATGATACTGGTCAACACTTTAAAAATATTATTTTTTACATTTTTAGTTATTAAAATTTAAATTTAAGTTGTTTTGTTTTGTTCAATTGTTTTTTTTTCTACGAATAGGTTTTGTTAATTTAAATGTAATAATAAATTATAATGTTTCATTTTATTACTCCATATATTTCAAAATATTTAATTTTTATAATTAAATTTTTATTTCAAAAATATAAAATATTTTCACAAATCTATGTAATTTTTAAATATATTAATAATATTTTTCAACCAATTATATTGAAATTTTATTATTATTTGATTTTTTTACCTTAATTTTTGCATCATAATCAGTCAATCCAGTAATCCAAAGTACTATAATAAAAGAAAATATTTGTAAAGCAAATGGCCAAGTTCAATTCTTAATTTGGTAATAAGACAACAAATGTGACATATTGATTGAATTATCTTTGATTTGCATTTTTAAAATATATTTTTTGATCCTATCAAACTCTTAGAGCATAAACAATGCAAGCTCTAAAAAGAGTCCTTAAATTCAGATTTTTCTTCAAAAAAAAAAAGAAATAATAATAATTAAATACTGCACCAATCGTGGGCCGCCAAGTGTCAGTGGGGTCCACGATTTTAGCAAGAACCAGATCTAATTTTAGAGATTATTAAGCTTGTCTCTTAGATAATTGGTGGGGGCCCACATGTTTAGAACACTTAAGAACCCCCAATATTCATGGTCTTAGTATCCAAGATTTAACTAATAAAGTTAAATATTGTGACAAAATAAATAGATATAAGAGCATCTCCAAAAGCCCCCTCAAATCTTCAAATATGAAGTTTTTTCTTCTCCAAAAGCAACTTCAAAAGCTCAAATTTGAGGTTTCACTATTCACAAACTTCAAATTTGAGGTTCCAATATTTTAATTGCATTTTAGCCCTCAAACTTTTAAATACTTATAAATAATTTTGTTAAATTTCTTTTTTATCATTTTGATCCTTATAATTTTATATAAATCAATTTCTTACCTAAAAACTTCTTAAATAAAAAATAAATATAAATATAAAAGATATATCACAATATTATTTTATAAAATAAGAACATTACATGAAGCAAATATACTACAAAAATAAAGCGACTCATTTATCATTTCGGAATGCATTGGTTGATCGTATATGGGAGCACTTCGGAAATAGCTATAATCAATAATTTTTATTTTTCTTGTATTTTATAATTTAGTTTTTATGTGTTTTTAATGTTTGATGTAATTTTATAATATAATATAATATTTTATTAAATAATATTGCTTGTAATATATATAAAATGTATGTTTTAGCTATTTATAAAAGTATTAAAACTTTAGTTATAAATAGTTAAAATTATAAGGTCTATTTTGCAAAATACTAATTTTCAAAATTTTAAATTTGAGGTTTCTTTTTGGAGTAAAACCTGAGAAACCTCAAATTTGGGATTGAAAGAACCTCAAATTTGAAGTTCCTTTTTGGAGATGCTCTAAACAGCCCACTTTGTATTTTGTAAATCTATATAAAAATGCGGTAGACAAAAAAAGAAGATCGAAACAGTGTAGACGGTGACTTAACAGGCAAGTTAACAGAATCTTCCAAGATCCATATTGTTTGCTTAGTAGCAGAGGAAGCTTGTCCTAGTTTTTCTAGATAAACGAACATAAAACATAAACCTAAATCTAATCACTTAATTTGATACATAAAGTTAAGTTAAACCGATAGAAGCAAAAGAAATAGATATTGATGTCGGAAGCAGTGGTCATACGCAGAGTTGGTTCTAAAATTTTAAATGGCGTAAGATAAAATGAAAAATATGTGATGGTTTTTAAACTAAAATTTTGAAAATTGGCTGATTCTTTAAACAAAATTTTGAAAATATAAAAGGACTGTAAACTCGTGTTTGCTATGTTTGGCCTCAAGATCAGCTATGGTCATGACGTTCATATATGCATGGGAAAAATACTCGGATCCAAAAGAACCTAAAGGAAATTAGGAATACATTCTTTTGTATTCATCATTGTTTTGTACACCAATACAAGTTACCAAGTTAATTTTTTACAACAGCGCCACTATATGGGATGTAAAAAGATTCATATTCGTAAGATTTATTATACCAACCAAGTAGCGGTAGCTTGAGTGGTAAAGGTTAAGGGGGGTAATTCCCGAGATCGCCATTTCGAGTCTCCGCTTGGGAAATACGTTTTACGTCCTGAAATAGATATCGGCAACGCCGGTATGGGATTGGGTGGAATTAAAGCCGAAAGTCTGAACCTATCCAATAACAAAAAAAAAAAAAAAAAGATTTATTATACCAATCGTATCCTTCTTTAAACATCTCACGTGAATGTCAACCAACGGCCATTATTGTAGATGTCCCACAAATTCTGTCAAGATGTTTGTGTCGATGTACTTTTTGCAATTTTGTTCATGTAATTAGTTGGTAGGTTATTGTCGGAGGGAAATATTTTGATGATCAAATGTATTATCTATTTTATGATCACACATATGTGTTGGGTTATTATTTAATAAGTCAAATAATATATGATTATTTATGTAATAAAGTAAAATATTTGAGACATAAGTGTTATGAAACATTTTGTGTAAATATCTTTTGTAATTTATGTGATGAGAAATCGAATGAAAAATTATTTATTTTATAAATAGGGGTTATGGTCGGAAGATAATCCTAGCCGAAAATACAAAAATTATCTGCATCTCATCATCAGAGATTAAAATTACATAGTGTTTGCTTTGGAAGATTCGTTACTTAATTCATAAACTTAAAGCATATACGCTTCCGCTAGGGCCGACCCTAAGCCAAATGTAACAACCCCTCCTTCGATCACTAATTTGGAGTCCAACAACTCATTAATATGATATTGTCTACTTTGAATCACAAAAACCCGTACAGTTTTCTTATTATGTCTAAATCCAAAAAATCTCATACTAATTATAAAAGCTAGATTCACATAATATATGTGATTAAGAGTTAAAACTGTTACAATCTGACCGTTTACGATGATTTAAGAAATTATAAAAACATTAAAACACATTGATCAAAAGATCATCTCTTTTTCTTTTGTTCATTTCCAAACTAATTTCTTATTTAATTTAATCTATCTTTTTATTTTTAATATAAATCAAGTCGATAATCCAATTTCAATTTTCCTTGAATCAACATCTATAGTAATTATAATCGCATATTTGTACGATTTTTATCTCCCGCTTAGATATCCAATCGTAAAATATTTATTTTATAATTATAATTTGGTTGATTAAAACTTAAATTTTTTTTAAAAAAACATCTACAGTTATTAGTAGGTTTAGAAATTTGTATAAGTCATTAATTTGATAGTCAATATATGTACTAAACATTTTCTTTTTCTTTTCTAAATATAAAAACAAAAATTTATTAATTTTTGGCGTAAAACAAGTAAACGCCAAACGAAGAAAAACACGTTATTGTGGAATAGATCCGTGAACAACATATTCAAAACGCTTTTCACTTTAAACCACATAAATAAAGAACATTTCACTTTCAACTTAAACATCAAGAAAACACAACAATGAATATCATTTATTTGTTGCTTTAAGTATATGTATGTAATCTTATTGCTGAATTTTGGTAAATTTTTTACATTTTAATTGATATACTCTCTATTTCGAAATAACGTTTAAGAATATTTTACATATAAACCGAGGCTTCTAGTTCTGGTGGTAAATGGCTCACAGCTGTAAGTTCCACCACATGAGTTCGAATTTCGGCGGCCCTCTTAGACACCCTCGGCGACTACGGACACTTTAGATCTAGTCGGAGTTTTTCGGAGCTCCAGATATCGGTCATAAATAAAATATTTTCATATATTAAGAAATTTATATTTTCCATAAATATAACAATAAATATTATAAACCAACCAATAAAAAATCAATGTAATTATTCTAAATTTTTTTTATTAAAAACTTAAAAAAATAGTTAATTTAAAACAAAAATAAAACTCTAAGACAATAGTTATTTCAAAACAGAGAGAATACTTATAAATATAATTGTAAACATTTCCCATTTGAAAAAAACAATATAATGAAATATGCATATTATCTAGTGTTTAATTATCAATAAACGGATAAAAAACTGGGGCTTCTAGCTCTGGTGGTAGAGGGTTTACAGCTGTGAGTTCCGCCACCTGGGTTCGAATCCCGTACACCGTCAATTAACATGAGGTAAATTCGGCGGTCCTTCTGGATACCCTTGGCGACTGCGGACGCTTTGGATTTAGTCGGAATCCTTTGGGGCTCCGGATATCAGAGTCATTAAAAAAATAAAAATAAACGGATAAAACATAAACTCTAAAAAGTATCAAAATCATTAACAACATAGAATATTGCTTTAATTTCGCTTAAATTGATTATTTTATATGTATATATTAGACTTTTTGAAGTATCAGAAACTAGACTTGAAAGTCACAAGCATGCGAAATAAAAGCATTGTATTTCAAACTAGTTGAAAGGTGTTGCGTTCACCTCTTGTTTTAGTGGTTCATGAATAATTCTTAATTGATAGTTTTTCAAAATGTCTTGTCATTTTTTATCCATCCACATGTTAATTTTTGTTGCTTTAAAGGAAATACATTATAAAAAAACAAATATAAAACAACAATATTTTTGGGTTTTTCTATATTTTGTTTATGTGTTATATTTTATACATAATGATAAGGAGAAGTGTTCGTGGTCTAGTGATTTGTTTATTTTTCTATTTATTATGTGGGATCAAAAATTCAAGAATTTGATTTTTTTATAGTATATAGATCAACTGGACGGTATGTTGCGTTCATTTTTACGATTGACTTTATATACTAAAATTTCTTAGAGAGGAGTTTAATTTTTGCTCTAACCAAAACGAGGATGAAGACCTAACAAGTAACATCATGACTTTGAATTTTTTTGACTATTTGATGATAGATTGCAGAAGAAAGAGAGCTAATGATAAGATCAAAATCCATGTGCTAATTTAATCTAAATGTTCTAAAGTCGAATTCAAAATCGAATTAACTAAATTTAATCTAAGTGTGATTGTAATTCAACAGAAACTAAACCTACAATTTTTTTTATTGTCCAAATGTGGATTACAAAAGGCAAGGTAAACAAAAAAAATTGCATAACATTATGATGACGCTTTTTTCCTTATACACCATATATAATATATCTTATTATATAAAACAGAATGTGTTTGACGTAGATGCGACACATAAGAAAAATTATAATTTATGATATTGTGATATATGTCGTTGTTAATTAAGATTATAACATGTGTCAATGTAATATTTTAAACTAATAGAAACTTACTTGTTGTTAGTTTATTACTCTTAAATAAAGAATATAATAACAAAAAATATATTAACAAAAAGGAAATATGAATCGCTCTTTTAAATGGAAACTACATGATAACAAAAGAAAAATATTAATTTTATAAATTAAAATAAATTATAAGATTAAAATAACAAAAATATATAATGTATAAAAGATTAATAGTATAAATTTAAAGAGCAAGAAATATATGTATATTTTTATGTTTGTTTAAACCTAAATCTCGCGACATATGTTAATATTAATTTTAACGAATTTGTAAAAAGAAGCTAAAGATCAAAATAAATCATAATAACTAAATTTTGATTTTAACGTCGATGTAAATATATAATAACATGAGTTATCATATTTATGTCTAAAATTTTTACTTATATTCGTATATCACACGAGATCTAATCTAGTAGTAATATATATAGCTATAGACACAATCATGGTAATCTAATTGGATAAAAGTCTTCTCTATAAAGTCTTCTCTTTGAACTTTTCTTCTTAACACATAAAAAGTCCAACAAACCCAATTGGATTTTAAAACCGACGTCGACTCGTGAATGCCTACGACCATTGACTAATAAAATGGAAGACTTTAAATGAAACAAACGGCTCAATATATAATACATAAATCTCCATTTTCTGTATATTGTTTTTATAATTTATGTATTGGATATTTCTCTTGTTTTTTTTTCTTTCTAATAAGT
Organism: Iberis pinnata; assembly: GCA_900406425.1. Classification (NCBI taxonomy): domain Eukaryota; kingdom Viridiplantae; phylum Streptophyta; class Magnoliopsida; order Brassicales; family Brassicaceae; genus Iberis; species Iberis pinnata. The sequence continues at coordinate 13,519 of OVBE01000861.1, forward strand.
TTGTTACTTTCAAAGTAAATGTAAAAAACGTTTTTATTATATCTTGATTTCATATACATTGACTTCTTTAAGAAGAACATTTATTTCATTTTATTTTATGTTTCTAAATTCTAACTCTCTACCTTTTGTAACATGTTTTCAAATTAGTTTTAATTAATTATGTTTATATATAATATAGAAATAAACAATAACATTAATCAAAATTAAATAGCAAGAATATTAATATCTTAAATTCATTTTTTACAAAAATATTAATATACTATTACAAGCAATGCATGGGTTAAAGAGAGTATTTTAGTGGATTAAGTACTTTATTTTTAAATTAATAATAGAATAGTTTATATTTTTAAAAAGTTGTAAATACATTTTTTTTAGAATGTTAAAATTATTTATTTATGTTCATACGAACAATTCACCATTACATTTTGAATACACTTTTCACTATACAATTATCAGCATTCATAATATAAAAATGTCTAAATACTATTTTCTTTTACAAAATACCCTTTTTCTTCTCAATAGATTGATAAAGTAAAAAAATAATACAACTACAGAAATATAAAAACACTTATATCAAAAATTGACTACATTAACCAAATTATTCATTAAAATTAACCTATCATAAAAGTAACACTACTATACTAACCAATTATTTATAGAAAAAATTCATTTATAAGTTATCTTCTTAATAGCATAATATATCAATCACACTTGCATAATAAATATAAACCCAACTAATCAGAAGAAAAAAAATCTAGTCAAATACCAAATTCCTTAATTTTCTCTTTATTATTCAACATATTATAGAAATAAAATATATTTTGCTTAAACTGTCTCTTGGGAAAAACAAATTTTCTTCTATAAATAAAGAAACCAGATAAGCACAAAACACACAACACAAGAAAAGAAAAAAAAATCCAATTTTTTTTTCACAATGCTCAAAACACGACCAAGATTCGTCTCTGTCATCTTCTTCTTCTTCTTTCTCTCTCTTCCTCTTATCTCATTATCTCAATCTCAATACGATTCATTTCTCAAATGTTTCTCCGACGAAACAAAATCAACACAAACTCAAAACGTCTTTTCACAAAGCAATCCATCTTTCTCCTCTGTTCTTCGTGCTTATATTCGTAATGCGAGATTCAATACTTCTTCTACTCCAAAACCCACAATTATCATCACTCCTCGCTCCGATAGCCACGTCAGCGCCGCCGTAATTTGTTCAAAAACCCTAAATTTACTTTTGAAAATCAGAAGTGGTGGTCATGATTACGATGGTTTATCGTATATCTCTGATAAGCCTTTTTCAATTCTCGATTTATCGAATCTACGCGACGTTTCTGTTAATCTCGCTGATCAAACAGCTTGGATCTCCGCCGGAGCTACTCTCGGCGAAGTTTATTATGGAATTTGGGAAAAAAGCAAAACTTTAGGTTTTCCCGCCGGAGTTTGTCCGACGGTTGGTGTCGGTGGACATATAAGTGGTGGTGGGTATGGTAATATGTTGAGGAAATTCGGATTATCAGTTGATAATTTAATCGATGCTAAGATTGTTGATGTTAAAGGAAGAATCTTGGATCGGAAATCAATGGGTGAAGATCTTTTCTGGGCAATTTCCGGTGGTGGTGGAGGAAGCTACGGTGTCGTTTTAGGTTATAAGATTAAACTTGTTCAAATTCCATCGATTGTGACGGTTTTTAGAATAGAGAAGTATATAGATTCAGGAGCTGTTGATTTTGTTACTAAATGGCAATCAATTGCTCCAAAAACAGATTCGAATTTGTTTATGAGAATGTTGATTCAACCAGTGACAAGGAACAAGATTAAAACAGTGAGAGCTTCTGTTGTTGCTCTGTTTTTAGGAAATGGAAACGATGTCGTTTCATTGCTTGATAATGAGTTTAAAGAATTAGGGTTAAAGAAATCAGATTGTAAAGAAATGACTTGGTTTCAATCAGCTTTATGGTGGGATAATCATGTTAATGCTACTCAAACTGATCCTAAAGTGTTTCTTGATAGGAATCTTGATTCGTCGAGTTTCGGTAAAAGGAAATCAGATTATGTTGCTAATGTGATTCCTAAAAAAGGAATTGAATCACTTTTCAAGAAGATGATTGAGTTAGGGAAAATCGGATTGGTTTTTAATCCGTATGGTGGAAAAATGGCTGAGATTCCGGTTAATGCGACACCGTTTCCGCATCGAAAGAAGCTATTCAAGATTCAATACTCTGTAAATTGGAAAGAATCGTCTCCAGAGATAGAGAAAGGTTACTTAAATCAAGCTAAGTCACTTCATAGTTTCATGACTAAGTTTGTAAGCAAGAACCCTAGAAATGCTTACTTGAATTACAGAGATATCGATATCGGCGTGAATGATCACGGTCCGAATAGCTATCAAGAAGGTGAAGTTTACGGAAAGATGTATTTCGGAGAGAATTTCGATCGATTAGTGAAGATTAAAACCGCGGTTGATCCAGAGAATTTCTTCAGGAATGAACAAAGTATACCTACCTTGTCAAGTAAGGCATAAGAATAAAAAAAAAAAAAAAAAAAAAAAAAAAAAAAAAAAAAAAAAAAAAAAAAAANCATAAGAATAATGTATTATTATTTTATCATTTTTAATATAAAGATTGGTACTTTTTATACTTTGATGTAATGTTATTTTGTGAAGCAATATATATATTATATATTGTATGGTTTCTTTGTTCATGAAAGTATACAATAAGTCTTTTTTAATTATGTTTGAGAGAAGTAATAAGTCAAAGTTTTGGTAATGGAAACCAAATTCGAAACCGTTAGTTGTTGAATATTTGAAATTTATGTGCCAAAATTATGGTTTGGTTTGGAGTTGTTTATGATTATATTTTAGTCTTCAACTTCTTTGTTGATGTGAGTGACTTGTAATAGTGTTATGAGAATGATAGTGTTGACTTTTTGGAGTTGATTTGGTTGTAGATGTTAAGAGAACGGTGGTGCCTGAGAAAGGGACGGTGAGACGGTGGTCAAGAGCCGGAGGAGCCACCGTAGTTGCGACGGTTGTCTTACATGTCTTCTAGAATTGTTAGAGATGTATCCACAGACCTTGAAGTTAAGTGATAAGATGGTAATAACTCTTAGAAATTTGCAAGACAACTGTTTGAAGAAAAACAATATTGTTTCTTTCTTTTTTTTGTCAACAATATTGTTTCAAATTTCAAATTTAACTTCACTCTAATTACAAAAAAATCAGTAATCATAATATTTTTAGGGGTATAATAACCATTTTAATATGTGTGAAAAATCTTGAATGATATTTATTGACAGAAAAAAAACAATGGAAGGCGTTTCTTAAAATTTTTAACTATTGTTTTAGGATTATTACCTTAGGAATTCTATTCATTTTCGTATATATAAATAAGGTATATGAACTCGACCAAAATAAAATAAAATAAAATAAGGTATATAAATATATGGTCACCTTTTCTCTACAATTGCTAAACAAACCCAACTAGAACTTTACCACCGACATCAACCAATGCAAAGACTATTTGACTATAGATAATAGTTGACTTTTTTTTTTTTTCCATCTGATTTTATTAAAACAGAACTTAAAACAACTTAGAGAGACATAAACTAAGCCCGAAAGAATTACGGGAGACAAAGCCGGTAGGAACAAACCTCCTCCGGAGCCAAAAACCCAAAAAAAGAAAGCAAATTACAACCAAATACACTAAATAAAACACAGCCAAATGAAAGATACCACCTGAAAAGATAAGAACTCTAAAACTCAAACGATTTGGAACCGGTAAAATGACAATCCTTGATGACGATGACCGCAAAGACCTCCGATGATCCATTCTAGCGGGAACCGTGATCCTCCTATGGTGAATCGGACTACCTCAAAAGAGAAGAAACCGCAGGCTAACAAACCGAAGGAATATAAAAGATGGATCATACCATCAACCTTCGGAAGCAGCTAATCGCAAGAACCACGACATATTGGAGCGCCAAGAAAGCCTGCCAAAATAACAGTCCTCGAACTGGACTTCAAAGTAGAGACAAGGAGCGACCATGGTCCTAACCAATGAAGCAGTTCCCTAACCGAGAACCACAACGTACGAAACCGATAAGGAACAAAAGGAAAGACAAGAACCAGGAGAACCAACCATCGAGCCAAAAGAGAAATCACCAAACGAGTAGATACCAAACATCTAGATAGCTTTACCTAGGCAGACAAAACCCAAGCAACCCGAGCAACTTCACCGACCTAACACAGCGCTACCAACTACCACAAACCAACTGAAACAGGACCGGAGAAACATGCAGATCTGACCTAAGATCTGAAGCTACAGCTCGACCACAGAGGCTAAGGAAATAGACAAACCTCACCTACCATGGCCGGACATACAGAAACTAGAACGAAGGAGAAACGCCGCCGTACCAGACTGAAACCGAAAGCCGAAGCAGAAGAGCGCTTCACCGCAGCACAAAGAAACGCCTCTGACGCCACAAAGAGATCCCAGACGCCGGATCTGAAGAAAGAACCACACCACCGGTGGGAAGCTTGCCAGAGGACACCGTCGCGTCAAGGGAACCAAGGAGAACGCCGCCGCTCCAAGACCAGCGCGAAAACGAAAGGGAGCCAGAGCCAACCGAAGAAAACAAAAGAAAAAATAAGGAAAGAGACAGAGAGGACGGCGCCGGCCAGAGGCCAACACCGCCGACTGCGGAGTAAAAGAAGAAACGCTTGAAACCTGAGCTTGAGAGAAAACCTAGAAAATATTTTTTTTTGAGTGTATTAGATAATAGTTGACTACTCTGTAAAGTTAATATTATTACATAAAATTATACTATATGCCATGCATTAAAAATATATATTTCCTTATACATTTAGGTCAAAGCCGAGATTTTTGAAACCCCAAACAAAACTAAAATATTATTATTTAGTTTTTATCGTATAATAATTAATATATATATAATTAGTATAAAATGAAAAATAATATAAAAAATCACCAACATTTCTATTACGTATTAATATTTTTCAATATGTTTACATATATCACTGAAATTTTGTTCTTAAAATTTTATAAATTGGGGGTCTCTATAACTTTTGGAGCCCCATTAAAATGTTTGATATGCATGTACTGAGATCCAATTTTGCATCAGGTATATACCACAATTTATAGATAACTGAGCTAAAATCTTTAATAACATTGGAAAAAGAGCCTAAAATTCTACTAATATGCAATGTATTAAAATTTTAATTTAAAATCTCTTTCCCTATGAATGAGGTATTATACCACAAATTATGGATAATGGAGTTCAAATGAATACTAACATTGAAAAAACATTAAATTTTACTAATATGCAACGTATTAAAATTTTATTAAAAATATATTTCCTTATGAATTAGGTATTATACCACATATTATAGATAAAGAAGCTAAAATGATTACTAGAAAAAGAAAAAAAATTATAGTTCCATAAAATTATACTAATATGGAATGTATGAAAAGCTATTACCTTAAGAATTAGGTATCATACCACATATTATAGATAATGAAGCTAAATTTATTACTATATAAAAAGAAAAGAAAAACATATAATTACATATAATTATACTAATATGAAATTTATTTATATTTTATTTAAAAAGTATATTTCCTTATGAATTAGGTACTATACCACAAATTATAGATAATGGAGCTTAACATGATTACTAGAATTGGAAAAAACATAATATTATACTAATATGCAATTTATTAAAAATATATTTCCTTATGAATTAGGTATTATACCACAAAATTGTAGATAATGGAGCTAAAAATGATTACTAATTTTTTTTCTTTTTCTTCAAAACATATCTTCTCTGTCTTGTGGTTATAAATACAGTTTTATCCCCAAAGAAAGTTTTTTTACAAACAAATTACAAAGATGGTTACAACAACACAAAGCTTCTCTGTCTCTGTTATTTTCTTTATCATCATCTTCTTCTCGTTCTCTTCCTCTTCATTAGCTGCAATGTCATCAGATTCAATCTACGAATCCTTTATGCAATGTTTCTCTGATAAAACAAAATCTCCACAAACTCAAATAACTAACAATATCTTCTCTCAATCAAATCCATCTTACTCCTCTGTTCTTCGTGCTTACATGATATATAATTATATGAGACACGTGTCAACTCGTGACAGGTTCGTAAAAATGGCTGTTGAAGTCTGTTACAAGCAGTTAGAAACAGAGTAACAGACTAAAACAGAGCATTATATGATCAATTCAATGAGGAGAAATTCTTTAGATCAATTCTTGTGAAATTTTCATTCTCTCTCTCTGTAATCGAGAACCTATCATCATCATTGGAGCTCATAGTTTGTTTTTAGAGTTGTTTCTAAAGTGTAAACTCTATACATTGTGAGTATTGGATTAGTACTTTCAATTGAGTATTGATTCAATTAGCTCTTAGTATCTTCATATCTTATCAAAGGTATCAGAATCTCATCGATCTTTGGAATTGTGCAGTTATGGCGGAAACGAGATCCCAAGCCGCAAGAAAGGACAGTGTGAGTCGCGATGAAATTGAAAATCTAGAAAATCGCGTTTCAAGACAAGTTATTCTAGCTATGGAGGAGATGAATACTAGAATAGATTTAACGATAAACACGAGACTCGCAAGTTTGAATGATTCTTTGGAGCAAACAACCGAAAAGACAACAGCAAAATTGTTTGAAGCTTTTAAGATCTTCGCAGAGAACAATGCCAAATCTGCTCCAATTTTGGAGAATCCACATGATCATCCTATTCATCAGAATGAATCTTCAAATTCAAGCAGAAATGGTATGAATTCTAACTACTCTGATATAACTCGTCTTGCAAGATTAGATTTCCCTAGATTCAATGGTGATAAAGTGAAGGATTGGTTGTTCAAAGTTGAACAATTCTTCTTAATTGATAGAACTCCTGATAATATGAAGATTAGTTTAGCTTCCATTCATTTCGATGATGATGCTTCTGCTTGGCATCAAGCTTTAATTCAATTTGATTCATGTGTGGTAGCTACTCGGGATTGGTCTAGTTATAAACTGTGGTTATTAGAAAGGTTTGAAGAAGTATTGGATGATCCGATTGCAGAATTGAAACACTTACAAGAAACAAATGGTATAGCCGAATATCACAGTAAATTTGAATTGATCAGAACAAGATTGAACTTATCTGAAGAATACTTAGTCAATGCTTATCTAGCTGGTTTAAGACTTGATACTCAAATGCACTTGCGTATGTTTCAACCAAGATCTGTCAGACAATGTTTACTCTTGGGACGTTTATATGAGAAAGCACATCCCAAAAAGCATTTCAATAATAACTGGTCTATGAACAAGCAAAAATCAGAAGCAACAGGCTCAACTAATGTACTCAACTAGAAGCACTCATTTTTACAAAAGGAGTTATTGGCAAAAGATAAGGAATCAGGCATTCAACCTAGAAGAACTCTATAAAAAAAAGAGATTAATGACAGAAGATCAAAGGGATTATGTTTTCAATGTGATGAAAAATATACCCCTGAACATTACTTGAAACATAAAAGACAACTTCATAGATTGAATCATTGGACACTGATAATTCAGATAGTGATGAAGATTCTGAAACAGAAGATAAAGGAGGAATAGCACATATTTCTGTAAATGCAGTGGCTGGTATTTCAAACTATTGGACAATGAGAGTAAGAGGAACACATGGGAAGAAAGTTCTTTTTATCTTAATTGATTCAGGCTCTACTCATAACTTTGTGGATCAACAAGCAGTCAATAGATTGGGTTGTAGATTGGAATCAGCTGGTACATCTAAAGTGGTAGTAGCTGATGGTAGTAAACTTGCTGTCAAAGGTAGATTGCATAACTTTCAATGGAACTTTCAAAACCACACTTTTACAGTTGATTGTATGGTCATTCCTTTGGGAGGATGTGATATGGTCTTAGGAATTCAATGGTTACAGACTTTAGGACCAATTGCATGGGATTTTAAATCATTGGTTATGCAGTTCACATTCAATAATGTCAAGGTTGTTCTACATGGTCTCAAGCAAGGTTATGTTAAAGAATTGAAGACTATTAGATTCAACAAGTTACAGGAACATAACAGTCAATTAGCTATGATATGTTCATTGAATGTTAGTACTCTGGAAACCACATCTCAAGTACTAGCAACTAATGGTAACATTACAAATCAATATCCTGCAATTACTGAGTTGTTGCAAAATTTTGCTAATATATTTGAAGTTCCTACTGCATTACCCCCCTTTAGACAGAATCATAATCACAAGATTCAGCTGCTAGAAGGATCAAATCCAGTCAATCAACGTCCTTATAGATATGCAGTATATCAAAAAATGAGATTGACAAGATTGTTCAGGAGATGTTGGATAGTGGAACGGTTCAATCCAGCTCAAGTTCTTTTGCTTCTCCAGTTGTATTGGTTAAAAAGAAGGATGGTACATGGCACCTATGTGTGGACTATAGAGGAGTAAATAATATAACAGTGAAGGACCGTTTTCCTATTCCACTCATTGAAGATCTCATGGATGAATTAGGAGGTTCTAAAATTTACTCAAAGATAGATCTAAGAGCTGGTTATCATCAGGTAAGAATGGAACCTGAAGATATACATAAAACTGCTTTTAAAACACACAATGGACATTATGAATACCTTGTAATTCCTTTTGGCCTTACAAATGCACCAGCAACATTTCAAGGCCTGATGAATGCAGTGTTTAAAGATTTATTAAGGAAGAGTGTTTTGATATTCTTTGATGATATACTCATCTACAGTTCATCTCTACACAATCATGTTCTGCATCTGGAACAGGTATTTTTACTCATGAGACATAACAAATTGTTTGCTAAGATGAGCAAATGTGCTTTTGCTGTACCAAAAGTAGAGTATTTGGGCCATTTCATAGAGGCTGCAGGTGTATCAACTGATCTAGCAAAGTTAAAGGCAGTAGAAGAGTGGCTAGTTCCAGTCAATGTGAAGCAATTAAGGGGTTTTTAGGGTCTTACTGGTTATTACAGACGTTTTGTGAAGAATTATGGTTCTATAGCCAGACCATTAACCAATTTAACAAAGAAAGATGCTTTTGAATGGGATGAAGAGGCACAGACAAGTTTTGATATACTTAAGAAGGCACTTTGTTCAGCACCAGTTCTGGCATTACCATTGTTTGATAGGCCATTTGTGGTAGAAACAGATGCTTGTGGACATGGAATAGGTGTTGTATTAATGCAAGATGGACACCCTTTGGCATACATTAGCAGACATTTAAAGGGAAGACAACTCCATTTGTCAATCTATGAGAAAGAGTTACTTGCTGTGGTTTTTGCTGTTCAGAAGTGGATACACTATTTGCTAATGAGACATTTTATAATCAAAACAGATCAAAGAAGCTTGAAGTATCTTTTGGAATAAAGATTGAACACTCCTATTCAGCAGCAGTGGTTACCAAAATTATTGGAATTTGATTACGAAATTCAATACAAACAAGGGAAAGACAATCTTGTTGCAGATGCTTTATCAAGAGTGGAAGGATCAGAGATACTTCATATGGCAATGTCAGTTTTAGATTGTGATTTGATGGTACGTATACAGAATGGTTATGCTGCTGATAGAGGATTACAAGAATTAAATGATAAACTAAAGATTAAACCAGATGAGAAGAGACAGTTTAGTTGGTATCAAGAGGTTCTACGCATGAAGTCCAAGATTGTTGTTCCTAATGATACATTCTTAAGGAATGATATTCTTCAATGGTTGCATTGTTCTGGTCTTGGTGGACATTCAGGGAGAGAGGCAACATATCAAAGAGTGAAAGGATTGTTCTACTGGAAAGGAATGAGCAAAGACATTCAAGCTTACATCAGAGGGTGTAGAGTCTGTCAATAGTGCAAATATGATACATCTGCTTATCCAGGATTGTTACAGCCATTAAACATTCCATACACAATTTGGACAGATTTATCAATTGATTTCATTGATGGACTACCTATGTCTTTTGGTAAATCTGTCATATTGGTAGTGGTGGATAGATTGAGTAAGGAAGCACAATTTGTGGCTTTAAGTCATCCATATACGACATTCACAGTGGCACAAGCTTACCTAGATAATGTGTTCAAACTTCATGGGTTTCCAAGATCAATTGTAAGTGACAGGGACTCAGTTTTCTTAAGTGATTTTTGGAGAGAGTTATTCAACTTGCAAGGAACTGCTCTCAATTACTCAAGTGCATATTATCCACAGAGTGATGGACAAACTGAAGTTGTGAATAGAGGTTTGGAGACTTACTTAAGATGTATGTGTAATAACAAGCCTGAATTGTGGAGTAGATGGTTGCCTTTAGCTGAATTTTGGTACAACACTTCCTATCATTCTTCAACAAATACTACTCCTTATGAGATTGTCTATGGTCAATTGCCTCCTCAGCATTTACCATATCTGCCTGGTGAGTCTAAAGTTAATACAGTAGCAAGGAGCTTGGAGGAAAGGGAAAACATGATTCAAATTCTGAAGTTTCACTTGCTGCGTGCACAACACAGAATGAAGCAAATAGCTGATAATCACATAAGTGAGAGGGAGTTTGAGATTGGTGATAGAGTTTATTTGAAACTTCAGCCATACATACAAGGTTCAGTGGTTATAAGATCTTCAGAGAAGTTGGCTCCTAAGTATTTTGGACCTTATAAGATTGTGGATAGATGTGGTAAAGTAGCTTATAAATTGGAGTTACCTGCAAGCTCTCGGATTCATCCAGTTTTTCATGTATCCCAATTGAAGAAAGTTGTAGGTGGTTTAACTGTGAATGCTACATTTCCAACAAATCATCATGACTTACTAGCTCCTGCACCTGAATTAATTCTGGAAAAAAGAATGGTTCAACGCCAAGGACGAGCTGCTACACAGGTTATGATTAAATGGGCCAACCAACCTATTGAAGAAGCTACTTGGGAATGGTACTATGATTTCTTAAAGAAGTTTCCATCATTTGATGAACCTTGAGGACAAGGTTCTTTAAGAGAGGATGATTTGATATGGGATTATATGAGACACGTGTCAACTCGTGACAGGTTCGTAAAAATGGCTGTTGAAGTCTGTTACAAGCAGTTAGAAACAGAGTAACAGACTAAAACAGAGCATTATATGATCAATTCAATGAGGAGAAATTATTTAGATCAATTCTTGTGAAATTTTCATTTTCTCTCTCTGTAATCGAACCTATCATCATCATTGGAGCTCATAGTTTGTTTTTAGAGTGGTTTCTAAAGTGTAAACTCTATACATTGTGAGTATTGGATTAGTACTTTCAATTGAGTATTGATTCAATTAGTTCTTAGTATCTTCAGATCTTATCATTACATTCGTAACGCAAGATTCAACACTTCCTCTACTCCTAAACCAACAATCATAATCACTCCTCTTTCAAATTGCCACGTCAGCGCCGCCGTAATTTGCTCAAAAACCCTAAATTTCCTTTTGAAAATCAGAAGCGGTGGTCATGATTACGAAGGTCTTTCATATATCTCCGATAAACCCTTTTTCATCCTCGACATGTCAAATCTTTGTGATATCGGTCCTGTTCGTTTTCTAGTCGCTAACGGCAGCAATTAGCGGTAACATTTAAAATTGTGTTTGTTTGTCAGTCGCTGGTCCAAGGATTAATCGCTGCGACCAGCAATTAAAAATTTTAGCCGCCAAATTTTTAGCGTTTTAAAATAAATTTAGCGACTACTAACTGCCGCTAGCGACTGACAAACAAACATAACCAACAACTGATAACAGTTGCAGCTAATCACTGCCGCTAGCGTAACAAACGAACAGGGCCATCTCCGTTACTATTGCCGGAGCAACTCTCAGAGAAGTTTATTATCAAATTTGGGAAAAAAGCAAAACTTTAGGTTTTCCCGCCGGAGTTTGTTCGACGGTTGGTGTATAAGCGGTGGTGGATATGGAAATATGGTTAGAAAATTCGGATTATCGGTTGATTACATAGAAGATGCGAAGATTGTTGATGTAAATGGTCGGATTTTAGATCGGAAATTAATGGGAGAAGATCTATTTTGGGCGATTTGTGGCGGAGGAGGAGCTAGCTTCGCCGTCGTGTTAAGCTATAAAATTAAACTCGTTTCTGTACCAGAAACTGTAACGGTTTTTAGAATAGAGAAGTACATAGATTCAGGAGCTGTGGATTTAGTTTATAAATGGCAATCAATTGCTCCAAGAACAGATTCGAATTTGTTTATGAGAATGTTGATTCAACCAGTGACAAGGAACAAGATTAAAACAGTAAGAGCTTCTATAGTTGCTCTGTTTTTAGGAAATGCAAACGATGTCGTTTCATTGCTTGATAATGAGTTTAAAGAATTAGGGTTAAAGAATCAAGATTGTAAAGAAATGACTTGGATTCAATCAGCTTTATGGTGGAATAATGATAAAACCGCTACAGAGACTGATCCTAAAGTGTTTCTTGATAGGAATCTCGATTCGTCGAGTTTCGGTAAAAGGATATCGGTGTGAATGATCATGGTTTGAATAGTTATGAAGAAGGTGAAGTTTATGGGAAGATGTATTTTGGAGAGAATTTTGATCGATTGGTGAAGATTAAAACAGAGGTTGATCCAGATAATTTCTTTAGGTATGAACAGAGTATACCTACCTTGCTAAGCAAGTCACAGTAGTAATAAATGATTAGTTTTTTTTTTAATAAACGAGGGAAAAAAAGGTTTGGGTTTTGAACCAGTAATGATTGTTGTTTAGTGAAGAAGATAATATTATACTCCCTCCGTTTCAATATGTAAGTAGTTTTGCTTAAAAGTGCGGATATTAAGAAATTTTAACTTTTTTAAAGAAGTAATAAAAAGTTAGAGAGGTTATTATTTTTCTTTTTTTGTGGGGAAATGCCAAAAGTTAAAGAGAGATTATTGCATATTATTTTGCCTTTAAATTTTTAGTAGAATATTATTTATTTAAATTATTTTATTGTTTTGTGATTTGAGAACAATTTATATTATGAAACAAACCATTTTGGCTAAAACTACTTATATATTGAAACAGAAGGAGTACTTGTGTTTGTTTTCTCGGAACTCTATAATAAGATTCTTTTCTCATTAAGCTAAAATTTAAAAGTTGTTTGAATTTATGAAAAAACTGATAATTAAATATATAGGGATCATTGTCTTTATTAGGTCATGAGCTAATTAGTTTAATCCATTTTAACGGAACATCTTAATTAATTTATGAAATTTTAATAACAAAATTTCATATGTGAATATAGTGGAAATATTGGTAATTAATAGCTAGAAAGATTGGTAAAAAAATATAATTATAATTTTGGTATTTATAAATTATTATTGAGTAAAATATTATTTTATGGGGATTACAAGTGTTGTCTAAATTATTTTTTCACTCTATGTAAATTTTGTCTTCTACAAAATCATTTAACAAGTTACTCATGAGTAATTTAATCATTTCAAAAATTATTCAACCACTATCGATTAAAAGTTAACAGGAAAAGTTAACCAGTGTTAATGAGATTAACGTCTGTTAAGTACGACGTCCAAATTCTACGAAATTTGAAAGTTCATGTATTAAAATATAAATTCTTTATAGTTGGTGTATTAAACAGAAAATCAAAATAATTCGTATATTTTTTAATCAAATTTTCAATAATTAGTGTATTTTTTTGGAAATTTTCCCAAAGTTAAAAATTAATTTATTTACTTTATATAAGTATTTCATAAATCTCAGCTCCGGTTCTAAGCGGATACAGCCAGTAGGATTTCAGTTTTCACAATTTACAGTATCCAATTTCAATAAATTTGGGTTTTTCTTTAATGCAAGTAATAAAAGAAAGCAAAAGGTATAACGAGTTTTAATTAAACAAATAAAAAAATAGTTAGTTGTGGGAGTGTAAATTTTCCCGGATCGGATTCTCGGGATTTGACCCGACCCTAAGGAATAAATGGGCTTTCCCAGGCCCACTTGCGGGAGACGGAGAGCTCACAAGCCCACTAGGAAAGAAAGTTCACTAAGCGGGTGAGCGCGAAAAGAGGAAAGCTCGCCAGGAGGGTGAGCTCGCGACGAGAGCTGAACTCACCTGGAGAGCTGAGAGCTCGCGAAGAGAGCTGAGAAGCTCGCGAGGAGAGCTGGACCGGCGTGTGCAGAAGTGGTCAACGCCTCCGAGTTGACCGCCGAAAATCGCGCCTCAATTATGACGATATCAGCAGTTACGAAAGAGAATTCAAAGGAAAAATATACGCCATAAATGCTCATTAAACCCATTAAAGAGAGCTGAGACTATAAATATGGGGGTGGAGGCTCAAAGATAGGGGTTCTGATTTTTCATTTGAAAAACTCTAAGAAAATTGTAATTTAGAGAATTTCATCAATAAACACATATTTTCAGCAAACACTTTTACAGACTTTCATATTTATGTTTAATATATGAAAGAGTAATAACAAATTTACATCATAAATTCAAATAAAGATGGTTCAACAACCAAATATTTTCCATTTTGTGTTTTAGTATTTGTTGAGGATTAAACAACTTTTAGAAGAAATTCTTACAACATGTAAGTATTGGTAAACTACTTTTACAACAACTTTGGTTTTTGTTATATAACAACAATGTTTCCTCCACAAAAAAGAAGAAGTTTGATCTATTATTGGATGCGTACATGGTGCATGTAATTTTAATGGTAATCTAAGAGCATAAACAATGCAAACGGGTAAAAAAGAGTTCTTAAGATTAGTTTTTAAAAAATTAAAAAAAAATAAATACTAGACCAATCGTGGACCGCCATGTGTCAGTGGGGCTTATAATTTTTGTTAAAATCGGATCCAAATTAAGAGGCCAAAAAGCTTGTCTCTTATAATATTACTAGGGCCCACATGGTAAGATCTCTTTTAAATCCCCAATGTTCATGGTCTAACAATATAGAAAATATGATTATGCTTTTGCAATAAAATTTGACAGAATAGTTGGAATTATGAAAGAGTATCTAAAAAGTTTGCAAAAGGGATTTGAATTTCCAATATATATAAACAATGGCGGTCCCAAAAATTAATTTATCTAGTTCATAATACAAATGTATAATCAGTAAACAGTAACATGAAAGAATTGAACCATGGTTTTGGGTAGGTCATGTTAAAGGAATTACCAATTTAGCTCATGAAACTTTAAATAATTTAGTACAAAATTTTTATTTTTTGTTAATTACCATACGTCAAGTGACCTAGCATTGGTCTTGCTAGGACCGCCCATATATATATATATATATTAGAGGCCATATATTTAGATATAATCTGCGATTTTTTTTTTTGTCTCAAAGTTAGTAGTTGGAAGTTAGTGCCCATCAGGGCTCGAACACGCGCAGGGGTGCCTGAATCACTGCTAGGGCTTTGCCACTAGACCACCATGTGCTCGGCGATATAATCTGCGAATTTAAATTCTTGTAATGTTTGAATCACTTTATATTTGTATTAAAAAATAATATTGATTATATGATACCATATTAGATAGTATATAACTCATTGACCAAATCGTGAAGATAAAATAGCTAAAATCAGTTATAGAGATTTCTCAATCATTTTATTTCCATATTAAAACTTCTTGGAATAATCAACTAGAATTCTCTTTACAAAAAAGAATATTGATAGACGCAATATATAGTCAATAATCACATATTTAATTTGGTCAAAGTAGAAATTGAATATCAATCTTATTATTTTTTAATAGCTAGTGAAATAATATATATGCATTTCCAACTCCAATATCATAAAATGATTTATAATTTACATTCAATTTATTGACTTTTTGCACAGTCAATGATGACAAAATAATGTAAGGCGTGCCTAAAACTTTGAAGTGGCCTTTGTATTCATGCACTTGCAAATATGACTCTACACAAATGGAGCACTAGTTGAGAAAGTTCTCAATTATTAAAGTTTTAGTCTCAAACAAGATCATGAGAGATCAGATTTGAAATACTTATAATTCCATATAACTTGTTATAAGTGAGATAGTCTTCTTCTACCTTTATGTGCAATAATCTTCATTTTTTGTAACTTAAACAAATAAATAATTGATGAATTCTAATGATAAGATCTTTAAAAAATAAAAAAGTCTAATGATAAGAACTTTATAAATGGAAGCCAAAAGGAATATGGTATAGTGGTTTCTTAAAAAAAAATTATTGGGCGGTTTTAGATTCTATTTTTTTATTTAGAGAATATTAAAAAATATCTAGCGGTACAAAAAGATAAAGCATTCTCAAAAATATCACACTCCCAAAAGTTTCAAAAATACCACAAATTTAAAATAGTTTTAAAACTTCAAATTTAAACTCTAAACCTCGAAAACCAAATTCACCCATTCAAAACTAAACCCTAAAATCTAACGAGTGATCTTATGCCCAAAATTTTAAATTCTAAATTCTTAAAATTCACTTTTTATTCTTGTGGTATTTTTGGAAGAAAAACAGTTTGATGATATTTTGGAAACTTTTAGGAGTGTGATATTTTAGGAATTTGAACATCTTTTAGTGGTATTTCAAGGAATTTCTCGAGAAAAATAACAACATAGATTTACGGTATAAAATTGTAAAAGTTCAGACTTGTTTTCACTCAAAATTTAGAACCTTGCTTTTGAGTTTATGGACTATTGGCTTGTCTCTATATATTTTTAATATAGAGATAATAATTGTATAAAAATGACAACCTAGGTTTTAAGATGTAAATTTGCAAAATGTCATATATGTTTTCACTCGAAATTTAGAGCGTTTTTTATATATAAATTACTGAACTATAAATTTGTCTCAAATATTTAACATAATATAAAAATGTTTTATAAATTTGTATATCTATAAAACTAATCAGATTGGTTCGAATTATTATCAATTCCGTAGTGGTGCTAAAGTGGTCAACATTGGACAATTTAAAAAACACATTTCTTAAGTTGTTTTGAATCATTACTTGCTTGTCTTGTCTTAAGTACTATCGGTGATTAGTTTAGTTGGATCTTGCTTTATCCGTAATCTCTGACTCTTGTACAATCTGATTAATTAGTCATATAATTATTCCACTATAATATAAGGTGTTACCAACCATTACACATTTAACAATATATCAAATTTTCTTAAATACAACTAGGTATTGTTCTGTGTTACGTGTGAAAGGATTGAAGCTTAGAGAGAATGATTTAGAGAGACAAAATTATTGACTTAGATATAATACATCAGCAAACCCATTTAGATATTGCATTATATGAAACATGAATTTTAGTAGTTGTTATCTTAGCATATCATGGATTGAACATGATTAGGGGTGTCAATTGGGTTTGTCCGCTCCCATTTAGGCATGTCCGAGTAGATATTTATTTTTGCGGACGCTTCATGGGCAAGCCCACATGGACGCGGACCAAATTATGTTCGTGTCCAATAACGTCCGTGTCCAAATGGGCTTGTCTGCGGACGTCCGCTTACCATATTTGTGGTTTTCAACTTTTCATGTTTTGTGGCTTTTATTACTAAATTAATCTAAATTCAACATATAAAAAACTATTTTTTATGTAAAAACTCTACAAAAATTTAAAACTTATAAAATTCACTTTTATATTATTTTGATTAAAAAATATAAGATGCAGAAAAGTAAGAATTTTTTTTACTGATTAAACTTTTTATAGTTTTACAACTAAATTTTAAGAGTTTTTTATAGTTTTAAAATATAAAATAAATTTTATAACTCTTTATAGTTTTACAATCTTTATAACTTTTTAATAATTTTAAGAGTTTTTTATAGTTTTTTATAGTTTTTTATTTTTTATATTTTTTTATTTTATAGTTTTTAGATTTAGACCAATTAATGTCCAAATGGACAGCCCATGTCCGCTTGGACAAGTCCGCTACGGACAGCGGACAATTTTGGACATTGTCCAATTGACCCGCTTATATTGCGAACATGTCCATGAACAGTCCGCGTTGAGACGGACTGGACCTGATCCGTGGATAATATGTCCAATTGACACCCCTAAACATGATCATTCATTATACCAATGCAATTCTTTCATCATTAGAATTTGGTTTATTAAACCAAACTTATCATGGTCCAAAAATTAAAACTACAAAAAATAATTCTATTTAGCAAAAGAAATCTCGTCCAATTTTTTATTTTGAAAGGCGATCAATCATCGAACAAAGTACAACGAGTGGTAAAGAGGATTGCATAGCGCCCACCAGAGTTTAGCTAGGTTAAGTTAAACACCAACAACGCATCTAGAGGAAATCCAGGAAGAACCACGACTGGTGGGGTTCTCTGAAATCAGAATGATGAGTGGTGCGATGATTTTTCTCTTAATTGGAATTTGTAGAGCTCCATTAGTAGAGCTTTGGGAAATTTACTACGAACTCTATATAGCATGGGACCGTGGTTTCCGACATGTAGAGTTGGAAATATATTTGGAATTGGTGGTCGGTAGGGAGTGGAGGAGGCTCATCTGCTATCTTTCCTGGTGCGATTGTTCCATGGCGTTCTTACAAAGGACTAGAATGTCTATATTTCTCACGTATACAGAGAGACTAATGATCTAGTTGATGGTTTGGCTAATCACATATTCTCTTTGGGTTTAAGTTTTTTCATGCTATTGAGTCTGTTTTAACAAATTGTTGAATCAAAAGTTTAACTTAATAAGAGAATTATGTTAAACTATGATTTGTGAGTTTTGTTAAGTAGTCAAAAGTATTATTTAAAGGTTTAATAAGATAATATTATATATATATATATATATATATATATATATATTTACACTAAGACATCATCGATTAACCCTAATTAATCATAAGTCCTAGCTGGGCTCCGGTCATGGGCGAAATACACTTACCGAAGCCCATAGATCGTCGATTTCCCAATGTCTTCGTCCAAACGATTCTTGATCCAAATGAATTTTTTTCGAATTGCAAATCCGATATCAACAAAATATTTAGCTCTGGTGTCACACTGCCACTAGATGATGCAAGAGAGTTTCTAGGCATTTATTAATTCTTTAATACACTTAAAAAAAGATTTTCTCCTTTCTCTTATCGTTTTTTCACAAAAGAAAGTTGTCTTTATTACGAATATGATGAGAAAAAGAAACAATACAAGAGAAAAGACCAAGCCCGCAATTTTTGCCTAAATAAGCACAAAAATGAGGAAGCATAAGCCCACAAATATTGCCGATGGAAGCGCAATATTTTAGGAAACAGAAGCTCGATAATTGAGAGACAAAAGAAACAACATGGATGCGCTTTTAAATGGTGACATATTGAGGATATTGACATTCATCACGTGGTCAAAATTTTATTGTAAATATTTATTATATGTAGTTGAAATTTAACTTTATATAAATGCAAAATTCTGTTTTATAAAAGTTAATTGAGATTTGTTGGGATAACTAATGACTAAAAGAATTGGCATATTGATTAGACGGTAACGATAAATTAGTTGACAGATATTTTATTGTAATTTTAACATTTTTACTATAAAAATATCTATAAATTGTAAAGCAAATTTTTAAGATTAATTGAGAAAACAAAAACTTAAAAATTATGTTTACGACCAACTAGTCATGCATTTAAATTATAAACCCATCTCTATCAATCGAGTAAGCAATTTTGCTTCACTTTGGTTATTACATGAACAATGATCATTGTCCATATTATCAAATAATAGACATAGGAAATATTTTATAATTATCATCAATTTTCACAATACAAAAAACTATAATAAACACAAACGAAAGACTGATTAATACAGAAATTGTACATTGAAACCAATATTAAATTTATTAATAGTTTCATAAATTAACAACTAAAATAAAAATAAATACATAGAGTTTATTAAGACAGAAAAAAAAGTAGTTTGGAGTTTCAGAAAAAGAACAAAGCTTTTATTTGAACAATAACTTTATACTAAAAGAGAGGTAAGCTTTTAGGGAAACGAACCTGCATCCATTGTTTCTCATATGTAACCAAATGGCTCCATCCTAATTCCTCTAGCAATTCTAGTTTCAGTTCATACAGTTTCTTACTCGCGATCTCATTTTCGCTTTGAATCAATTCATCAAGTACCTGAGATCATTAGCAATTGATGCTTAGCCAGTGATAAGATTAGATTTTAAAATTTGTGGGTTTACCTTCAATGCTGATCCAAGTCGTGAGAAACGTTTCTCTCTTAGAACAGTGAGAGTACCAAATTTAGATGATTTCATATCTACCCATTTTGTTAACTCTTTGTAGTTCTCTTCGAATTCGTCTTTCTCACTGCTTTCTTCTTCTTTGTCACCCTGTAAACAAACAAATAAATAGCATCTAATTTAATTACTCTCATATGAAATCACTAACAAGAAGACTGAGTGAGATCAAACATTGGTCTTGCCTTCTGATCAATCTCGAGTTTCGCTATAGCTAAACCTTTCTGGTATAATGCTTCTGCCAATTGATCACGCGTCGTCTCCATTTTCTTCTTTAGACTCTAATAGAAGAAATTATAGTAATGTAAGTGTTTGTTATTAGAGAGTTGTGAAGAAAGTAAGTGAATGAATAGTTATGAAGACCATATCAAACCTCTGCTTCTTCGTCTTCTGGTTCACTTTTTTGTTGGAAGAATTTTGATAGCTCATCTACATCAACACTGTCTACTACTTCATTTGCAGCATCTATAATCTGCAAAATCAAAAAAGTAGAGATTAGATATATCCATAAACACTAAGAGAATCAATGAGACTATTTTAGTATTTTTCAGTGCATAATTTCGACAATTGAAGCTTTTACCCCTTCATAATGTTTGATTTTGTCGCCAGCATCAGACCGAGAGACCAAACCTTCAAGTATCTTAGCTAGTAATGGAGTATAATCTGGGTATTCCGACTACAAAGGAGCACAAGCTCAAGTTAATTAATTTACAGTGACTTAGATTTTGCTATTTCTTTTAAATTAAATGGAATTAACATATGATTTAAACTGAACCTTGAGACACTCGCACAGCTTTCTCCATTCTGAATGATGTTCCTCAGTTTCTTTCTTAAGGCTTCCCAGAAACTTGATCTTTGTTTCACGAACCTAATTACAGAAAGTGTCAATTATCAAACTGGAAAATAATCCATAAGAATTTCACAGTCGATTTATATAATGCATAATATTTGACCAAAATGTTGAGCTAGAACCCATATGAAATAGGTTTCTGCACAAACCTCTTCTTCCAAGCGATCCGACACAGATTTAGAGCTAGATGAAGCAGACACGGTCTTTTTATCCTCCTCCGGCTACAAATAAAAAAAATGGAACTAAGAAGTTAAAGAAAACTATATTTACAAGGAAGAAAAGTAGATCAAAATCAACAAAAAGTGAAAAATTCTGTAGCCACATTGTGATTCGGAGCATCAAGTATCACAATTCACAAGACTACATCCACAGGCAAACCAAAAAAAAGGGTACGTTTTTGATATAAACCTTCGTTGGTGGAACCACGTATGATATCGGATAAGATACAGGATTATCTTTCGGATTCTTCCCTTCTTTATCATCAAACGAGAGTTTCCCATATGATATTTCTCCAACCAACACAGATCCTTGAGGAGTATTCTGCAGATGAAAAATATAACAGTAAACTTGAGAGATAGCTGCTGTATTTTAACATTAACTACAATTGCGAAGAATCTACTAAACCTTGGGTAGCTTATCCTTTGCAGGTGGGCCTAGATAAAACGCTTCCTTAACCCTGCAATGAGGCAGTGAAAACCGAAACACGTTCAGGGGACTGCCAATGCAGCAAGGAAAAAACTAAAACTGGGGAGTGAAAGTACCCTGGCATTAGAATAGAGGATTTAAAGGCACCATTTCCTGTGATCGGTCCATCTGGTTCAGAATAGAAGTTCAGCCCAACATCCTGTAACACCAGTAAAACAGATATTGTGTATAAAATAACATTGACACCAGAAAGCACACAGACCTAACTCCAACTTTGTTTCGTATGTCTTTACAATCTAGCTTTTCAAAAAAGTAAAGGTAATTTAAAATCTTACTCCCATATTTCTTTCAATAAACACAATGAGTTGCTTCAACTTTTCTAGCAGCTGCAGATTTTCATGCCTGGTACAAGAAATTAGCTTTTAGAACAAAAGAAGAAATGGGTAACGTAACTGAAACAAAAGTGTAATTTAATTCCTTATTGCAACTTCATGATAATCATCAAACTCAAGATAGCCCAATACTGAAGTTAAACTCTACTCTTCAAATTTCTAAAAGCAAACTGTAACAACCAAAGGAGTATCACAAACCTCAAATACAGTTGAAGTTTATAGTCTCCCTTGGGAAGTTTACAGGACTCGGGATAAACATCGCCCATTGCATATACCCGCTGAAAATATGCCAGAAGGAAAGTAAATACTATAAAAATAAGAAAGAATGCGAGAAAACACAAAAGCGTATTGACAGTGCATAGTCAAGTTAGGAATTCACAAACTTTGTAAAATCAATCCGGTTATTAGTTGAACGGTACCTTGTTGGCATCAGAGATCATATAAAATTGGGACTCAAATTTTGTGTCATATATACGGTTGTTCAATAACGGTATATATGGTTTTACTTCAGCTGCATCTTCCAATTTGAAATTGTAGCTGCAGAATCAAAAGGATGAGAATTGGTGTAAGCAATTTGATGACGAGAGAAGTAAGCAACGGCAGTAATAAAGTACAAGCATAACCCACGTTAATGTCAATGCTAGTATCTGTTTGCCGGACAGTAGTCTATCACGACCAGTTGATAAAGTCTTGAGTTTCGCATCAACAGGTTGATATGGAACTCTTATCTGCAATCGAGACATAACACTATCCAGTTACAACTCTACAAACGATTACAGAAACGCGGATGTAAAAGGGAATCTTTAAATACACTGTACCTTATTCAGAATAGCTATCGGAACAAGCTTTTCAGTTGCTAACAGTGCTTCAGCTTCAACTTTTGTCGGTGCTTCACTTCCATCAAGCATCAATTCTTCTTTATCAACACCGATTCCATGGAATGCAATCTGAAATACCACACATAAGTTGATTAAACACGTCACAAATCTAGTTAGCAGGTGCCAGGTACGAGCTGATAGATCATAAAAAAATTTATATAACACTATTGCGACAACATAGAGACTGATATAGAACACTTTTTATATACTTTCACCTGTCATCCATTTCCAAAACCAATCCAAAAAAGAATGGCCAAACAGGAGTGATTATTGCTAAGCCAGAGACCTAACATCAAACTAAAGAGAGAGATAATTGCAGAAAGAAATGTGCACCAACACAGGAAAAGATAAACTAGCATGACGAACTAAAAGAAAAATCAGTAGAGAAAGAAGAGACAAAATATCAAAATAGTGACTTAAGAGTTTATTACCTAACCCAGTACAACATAAAAGACAAATAAAACACGTGTATGTATTCCCTATGCAAATATAAAATTCTCAGTTCCTACCTCAAATTCAACTATAGTTGGTTCACGACTTGCAAGGCCACTGGACCAGAATTGAGCTATAGCTAGTTCCATCGTCTGACCACTAACCACCGGGAACGTAAAGCTTTTAGAAGATGGAGATGCAAAAGTTGCTACACTCTCCCACTTGATAGGCCTTTTCAAGGGGCAAAGCTGCAAATCAAGGAAAAGTTAGAACCAGCAGCATCAAGAAATTTGAATCATCCTTAAACATGCCTTACCTGAACCGTATCAATATAAAATCTTCGCGTAGTATCAAACCCCGAAGTTCGTATTGTAGCCTCAGCCCATGTTGCTCCAAGTGGTACCTCGATAAATCTGCGTTCAATGTGGCCTGCAGTTGAAATCATTGACAAAGGAAACATCAAACATAAAACCGGCTGCCATTTTTAGAGGAATTTTATGTTTTATAATTCACACATTACAAAGTACAAAAATTATAACCTGAGATGAAAGACATTTGTTGAAATGAAATAACAGGAGGACGATTTGCCACACTCTTGGGAATTATTATTGTTACTGGGATTCTGAAAACAGGACCCCGCTGTGGCGCTTTGCAATCAATCCCATAAACTTCAAAGTAATGCACACCATCCCCAAGTTTTGTGGGGTCCACAACAACACTGAAAAGAGATGATTGATATAGCTTATGGTAGATAAAACGGAAGCGGTATGAAATGACAAACCAAACACAAACAGCAAGATATAGAATTGGAAAACACTAACTTGAAGCTACGCCCATTATAAGTTAGAAGAAGATACTCAGGAACCCGTACAACTCCTTCGTTTGTGGAGTGCAACTCAATACATTCCTCAAAAGGAACAAGTTCCTTTAAATTACTTGCGCCTTCATGGAACTTTGGTTCAACTTGTATCGTCCACTGAAAAGTCAGAACTATGCTTGTTTACATATAAACAAGAGAAATAACATAGCTTGAAAGTAAGATATACTACATGTCTAGTAGGAGGTTAAGTGCGAAGGAATATTACGACTCCATAACAGAGGATCCGAAAATCATTACATTCGAAAAGACGAATATATCAATTTAGAAAAGTAGTATGCGTACTCCTGTGGGAACATATTCTTGTGGCACATAAACAACTTACCTCAGAAGATTGTTTGCAAACAGTAGCCTCCCGTAAGTAGATGCCTCGTGATGTTGGAGCTGCATTTATATAATTCACAATCCTAATGAAAGCAACATATATGTTTCATCGAAAAATAAAAATCTTGACGCAACTTTCTTCTGCCAAAAGCAAGAAGGCCTTTTAGATTAGTAGCTACACATAGATATTACCACTACGATGCATTTGCAAAACAGATATTGGACTCCAACACATCTAGGTTCCTATTTTGAATAAACTCAAGGAGAGTGTGGGATAGGTTTTCAGCAAGCAAGTTATGAATAAGCTTCTAGCTTGAAAACTTAATAACTTGTTCAAACATTTTATTCACATACTTGTTTTTCCGGAGAGATTGACCTTTATCTGATAGGATACACATGGAAAATCCCAAAATTGTTTCAAGTATTCATATGCCCTGTCATAACAAAAACAAATCAGAACTACTTGAAATATGGTGTCTAAATAATTTCAGAATAAAGAACCTTACTTGTCAACTTGCATAAGCCCTTGGCCAGCAGTTAGTTTATCTTCAGGTAGATCACCTACGGGGGCGGATGTATTCTCAAGGGCCCTTCTCACGCTGTACGGGCTAACTGGGATGCCCTCAGCCTACAGAAGCATGAAATAAATTCAGCAGTGAGAAAAGTTCATCGAAATGAAAAGAATCTGCCAAAAGAAAGATAATGTTGGAAAAGAAACCTTCATAGCACTTATAAGTAATGCAATTGCCCCACATGCAGAAGGAGATGCCATTGATGTTCCGTTCATGAGCATGCGTCTTTGAAGTGTCCAAGTAGGAACAGGAGCAACAGCCCC
Source organism: Iberis pinnata (assembly GCA_900406425.1). Lineage (NCBI taxonomy): Eukaryota > Viridiplantae > Streptophyta > Magnoliopsida > Brassicales > Brassicaceae > Iberis > Iberis pinnata. The sequence goes on from OVBE01000861.1 coordinate 38,997, forward strand.
ACCAGGTGCACTTACGCAAACACCAAGATCCCCATCAGAAGTTGGTCCCCGGCTTGACCTATAATACAATAACGAGTATTTATACTTGCTAAAAGCTTAAATCTAAGAATAGAATGAATTTGAAATACAGGAAAAGGGTGAAAATACCAAGTGTACTGCAGTCCCTCAGCAGAAGGTTCCACAACCGAATGAGCACCAGCTGCCATTGCAGGAGAAACATATGCACCAATGCCAATGATACTGGAACTTGTTCCACCTGGTGCACCAACAGTTGTCAATGCTGGACCACTGTTGCCCGCACTACTTACAAATATTAGGCGTCTCTTGTTCACAGCCTAACACATAGCACAAAATCAATGACGAAAGATGAAAATCATTAAACACAAGTAAAAAAGCGCTGCCCAACATAGACAAGGGTTTAAATAATACTTCAGTAACAAGATCGACAAAGCGTCCATAGTCAGGAAGTAATGCTGGTTCTCCATAGCTCATGTTGACAAGATCACAATTATGCTGTAACATATAAAAGCAGTCAGATATACAAAAAAAGTAAACAATGAACCTACTGACTGGTGTCAATGCAAACCAGTTACATGTACTACACACAAGCTGGCGTTACGAAGTAGTTCAAGAGATCAAATACACATTGTTTTGTTCAAAGTTTAGCGGATATATTAAGTTATTAGTGAATTTTTCAGCTGAAGGAACTACTTCCAGTAAAATGAATTATCACCTCCAGGCAAGCTATCAATGCCCGTGTCAAGCCTGTTCCAGTCTCCATTGAACCTAGCCGTGAGTCCCCAATTTTGCAAGATATTATCTGCGCACCAGGTGCCACGCCATTTAACAAGTGCTCCTAACGTACACATAGAAGGGGAGTTAATTGATTGCAACAGATTTTAAAATATATAAAAAAATAAAAATGTGTTGGCACCTCAGGGTGGTGTGCAGTAGCTATTCCAGCAACATGAGTGGCATGAGGAGAACTATCGGTTACAATGCTCAGTATCTTTCCCTCATCGTACACGTTAGCAACAAAAGAGCATGCATCTAGTCGGCTAAACACACCATACTTCCGCTCAATTCTGTAGCATATATTCGAATAAGAAATTTTTAGATGGGTGAAAATTCATGCTCTCATATGAAATCTCCTGAATTTATAATTATAAATAGATAATAAAGGAAGACTTGCTTGTAGTTAGTCAGTGGGGTGAAGTCTGCTAGTTTCCCGCAATCCGGATCCTCTTCCAGACTCTGGGTATCAAGTGCAACCCTCCATACTTCTCCATCATGCCACACAACAGCATCAATGACAGGCCCTTTGTCTTCATATTTCTACAGAAAAACGATGTGATCACAGACAGATTCGAGAAAGCAGCGAACAAGTATACAAAAATAAAAGTAGGAAAGGGTAGCCTCTAAACTTACATCAGCTTGTTTTTTAAGAAAATCAACTCTGCTTTGGAGGTCTTCACGGGTCTTCTTCAATTTAGCATCTTCCAGCTTGCTGTGCTTCTGCATACAAAAATGACAAATGAGGTTACAACCTTACAATAGATTTGAATAGCACTGTCTACCTCAACATCTATAAAAACAGTAAAAAAAAATTCAGCATATTTGTAAGACCTGATCGAAATCGTAAAGATTCTCTACAGCCTTTGCAATTTCTTCCTGATTCTTTTCATCCCAGATTTTCCTTCTCTCTTTCTGTGTGAAAGCAAACCTAAAGGTCTTAGACAATTGGGATTCTAAAACAAATTCAAAAGCCTAAAACAATCACAACTCTGATCGCTACCTTCACACGGGGAGTTAACTCATCTGTAAACAGCTCATAAACCAGCTTGCAACCTACCCGCCACTCTCCAGTGGGGTTTTTCCATGAAGAATTAACAATCAATGTTGCCCCTGTAACAAATTTGTTTAAAGTTTAAACAAAAAAAAATGATGAACTTATGCCATAGCTAGCAAATGCAGAAGCCAAAATGAGCTATCAAGCAGAAATCTTAAGTATCTCTTTGTAGAATAAATCACAAACCTGATGCTCCAAGAATATGACCATCTTCATTGGCTTTAACCACTGTGGATGTATCAATATCCCCACTTCCAGTACTGAATGATTAAAATTTAAGATACCATCAGGTCACAGTCACTCGAATAATAACACAAAGAACACCAAATGCAAACTTCAACTATACCAGTCAATGACGTCTAGAACCTTTGGTTTTCCATCAGAAGTTACATGCAAGCCAGCAGCAGAAGGATCAAACCCAGAATCTTGCAAAACAACAACAAAAATCATTTGGTAAGTTCCTCAATCAAAATTTTTACATGGTAAATTACAAAGTCAATCCAGGAAAAACGCCTTAGAACCAAACAATCGACCTAAGTATCTGATTCTTTAAGTCTGATGCAAATTTCTCCATAAACAGACGATTAAGAACAATTTAAGCAATGATTATCATTCAAACAAGCGAGAGAAGGAAAGTACCAAAGATAGCAATTACAACTCCACGACCATCATACTCAGGATGAGCTTCAAGGAAGAGATCAGCTCGGATTTCTTTCTTAGGCATAAGAGAAGCTAAGAAAGTTGATTCGTTCAGTTTGAAATTAGCGACAGAAGCAGTACCAACTACACCACCACCACCACCACCACCTCCTCCGCCACAATCGACGCGAGAAGCTTTAAAAGTCTCAGAAGAAGAACAAGGCATCGCCGAGAAACCACTCCTTCTTCTCAACCGAATTCGAGAAGACCGAAAACAGCTTCTTCTTATCAGAGATTCGATTCTCCGATGAAGAAACGGAGGAGAAATGAAACCGCGATGAAGAGAGAGTGAGGAAGAAGAAGACGACGAGACCTTGGAGATTGCGCCGTGAACGTGTAAGCTCTGATTCATCATTGGGATGTGTAGTTAATTAGGTTGACTCAGTGTGATAAAGGGTATTTTAGTAAATTTGGGGACTGAGTTAGTTACGTTTTTTATATAATCTCGTGACTCGTGAGGATGGTTCGTTAATGTCAATGGAGGTAGCTTGCTCTATGGTCTACACTGTATAATAACTATAAGATAAGATAAGTAGATTATTTTGGACTTCACATTAATTTTACTTAACTATATTATATAATTATGGAACGATGCAAAATTCGAATGGTTGTTGCGACTTGAAATTGAACATAACATTTATTGTATCTTGGGTTTTAAGTTAAACTAGATGGTTGTGGATTTTGATACTCACAAAGTGGACAGAACGGAACAGCCTATTAATGTCTGCATATATAGTTAGTTGTGTGGTGTAATAATAATTATTATTATATTATATTAATATGAGAAAAGATTTTCCAATTTTTTTCTTCATACAAGAACAAGAGAAAGAGAGATAAGTAATAAGTGTAGTGTTTTATTTATGTGGTGCACAAATACATATTTATACTATCTCAAGCACCTTTATAGGTGTCTCGCACTTATCTATACGTGTCTTACTTAAGACAATTTAACATGATAAGGATAATTATACAATATTATAATACTCCCCTTTAATTATCCATCTATTAGAGATTGCGTAACTGTCTCGTTAAAAACCTTATCATAGAAAAACTCAGTGGGATAAAAACCATGACAAGGGAAAAAGAATACAGTGTCACAATCTCCCCTTGGAAAGGATGAATATATATTTCCTTCAAAGATCACGTAGATGGCGCATTCCAATGCTTTGAATATGCTTTCTAAAGACTGTTGTAGGAAGCGCCTTTGTAAAAACGTCTGTTGGGTTGTCGCTTGAGCGAATGTACTGGACATCAACTTCCTTGTTTTTCTCGAGTTCTTTAGTGTAAGAGAAAAATCTT